>VZSV01000019.1:2895583-2928543 GCA_013398735.1 Nothocercus julius | reverse complement strand
TTCCTTCCTTCCTTCCTTCCTTCCTTTTTTATCTCTACTCTTTAAAATCCAGTATTAACTCAGTTACAACAGGGCAGAATGTCAGGATTTTAGTAACCCATTTGATACAGCTTGCAAATTTGTATAGACAAAATCCTGTGAAAAGCCTAGCATAGTCTGAAAACAAGACAAATACCCTTACCCAAAGAGGATAAACACAATCACAGACTAAGAGTGGATAAGGAGGTATCTGATTAAACTCAGTGTGGATAGCCATAATAACTCTCTGACTTTCCCTTCTCTGAGGAGACACAGAAAGATGTGCAAACAGAAATAAATTTAACCAAAACAGCCAATGATGCTCATGGTGCCTATAGAAGAAGATGGGGACACGGGTCGTCATGTTCCACCTGTGTGCCATCCTGAAGAACAGTCTTGACAGATACTATGTGGCCAGGTCTCAGCGAATTTGGTAAGGCAAAGTAGGATCAAAGTGATAGATAGGCAGCGTCCTCATTTCATCTTTCCTTCGGCCTGCATGGAATCAGTAACAGGATCTTCTGAATTTGCACTTACTCAAGATCTGCATTTCAGGATGCCCAAGAGTGAGGAGTTTAAGGATAAGTGAGCATTCCCAAGGAAGCATCCCCATCTGTGGAAGCTCCTACAGCTACAGGAAAAGCCCAGCACCTCCATCTCACTTAAGTCTGACCAGGCCACTCCTAAACTATAGCAGCACCTAAATGCCTGGTATTGGAATTTGCAGGCAATCATCAAAAGATGAGCAAGAACATCAAAGTTAAGTTTGGAAAAGTCAATTCACACAGCTTGAGAACACGATGACTGACTGAATCTACACCACTTTCAGAAGGGAGTAAATAAATAACAAGCATATTGAGAGTATGTTTAAAATGCTATGAGGAGGTATGACTGTCAGGTATGGAAAAAAGTCCTTCTATTCCACTGGCATAGGTTCAATAAAAGGATAAGTTGACTGTGGCATGTAAAAAAATACCTGTATTAGCCCAGGCATCCACTACATGGAATACAGATCCTGCTGTCAGCTTTAACAGAATTAACTTGGATACAAAAATCATTTTAACTTCTGAAGCACTGAGCCCCATATATGCTAGTTTAACACCTGCAATGTAGACATGCCTTTAAACCAGCTAGCACAAGTAAGAAATAGTACAGGAACCCTAATGTATACCCTGCCTACTGACAGGTATGAGGGCTCATACTAGGACATCTTCACTGTTCCCATAAATGCTAGGGAAATTGAGCTAGCATATGCCAGAAAACACTTTATTCATTCCTTTCCTCTAGCGTAAAAATTATGCTGAGATGGTCAGGGTGAAGAATGGTTTCTAAGGGAGCTGGCAGAACCCCATCACGTAGGACATTTGAAAGCAGGCTGGTCTAACATCCAGAAATGATAATGCAGAGCCTTGGTTCCTTAGGTGGGTATAAACTGAAAGTCCGTGAGATCTGTTTAATCCCTAATATTTATAGTTTTCTACAGCCTAGTTTTTTACCTTCAAATTCCTCTTCATTATCAGGCAGTGATTTTTTTTCCCTGTGTTTTACTTCCCTCCTGGAGATAAACAGAAGATCACTAGAGTCTGATATTCTCTCCTTAGGATGTTTTTTTTCCTCTGCTCTCCTCTTCTCTTTCTTTTTTCCCATGTGCTCTTTCATAATATTTGTCTTTGCTTTCTCTCCTGCTTCATCTCCCAGAGATGAGTGAGGATGGGACTTCTGGGTCTCTTTGTCCAGACTAGAAAATTAGAGAAGGAAGTTCATTAAATTAAAAGTTCACATACCATATACTATATCATATCTTTTTATGTTACATAGATTTCACCTTCTCCCACATCTCACAGTGCTGAAAAAAGAAGGGGTTTTCATACTCCTGACCACTTTTCAGGTTTTACAATTCCATCTCCCTGTTAGTTACAGAACAAGTAAAGAATAGTCTAGAACACAACATGTATTGTTTCTCTTATTTCTGTAGCCAGGGTGTATCTTGCTCTCACTTATTGCATGTAATCTTTTCTCTTAAAAGAATGTTGCAATGTTGCAGTTAAACTCAGTTCTAAAATGATTCAACAGGAATTCACATCCTTCATATCCCTCGTAGACAGTCCATTCTCACCCCACTGTTGAAATTCATAAGATTTGCAGAATAGTTACATAGCAAAATGCAGTTGGACATGACTCCTTTCAGAATTATTAATTATTAGAAATTCTTAGTAGTGCTTAGGTAACTAAAACTGAACAAGTGTTTTAGGCACTCCACTTTATTCACATCAAATAAGAGAAAGGTTCCTAAATACTTTTCTGGATCTAGTCCCTGATCCCATCTCCTCATGACTCCAAAGAGGATTTGGGCACCTATCTGCCTTTTACGATGTGGGCCCAGTGTTTTAACTTGCACGGGCAACTTGTCAGTTACTTTTTCTGAGAAGAGCAATCTTATCACCTCTAAAGACAAGTGAATTAAGCAAGACTCATAGCACAGCCCATAAACAAACATCAAAAAGACAATCCCAAATAAACCACAGCTGCAGATGTGTTGTAATACAATAAAACTTTTATGTTATATATGTTATATGCTATATATAATTACAATATATAAAATATATGTACAATATATGATATCATAATTGCCTAATATTTATGTGCACTGTAACTGTTAACAGGGAAGCCCAGACTAACCTGTAATTTTTAGTTTCTGTTTTAGGTCACATGTTGAGCAGCAAGAGTAGAATGAATTTTCCCATGACAAATATCAAATATGTGGCTTTACAGAGAACTCAAAAAAAAATTGCTGAAAATGTTAGAGAGGAACTTACTGAATCAGTCAGTGCTTTGTTGGAGCCTGTCTATTCATATCTTACTAAACAATTTACTCTAGAGTCATAGCTTCAAAAAGTAAGAAATTAAAAATGATGTTAACTATAAAAGCTCTAACTCACTGGCTTCAGTTCTTAGAAGGTAGGCTACAAATTCAGCAGAACTAGAGATGATACATAATATGGAAAAAGAAGATGGGGAGAAAATATTTCAACAGATAATAAAGTTGTGAGTATGCAGAGGAAGCTGCTGAGATTCTGGCAGCAGAAGGGGAGCACTGTGGTTCAGTACTGATCACTGAAGTCTTTATTGTCACATCAGTGCACTTAACCTTACCGGGGGTAAGGTTTATGCTGTCTATATGTTAACAATTGCATCATAAACTCTTTATGTATTTTATCCAACACCGAAGAGGCTTATGAACCCCAGCTGCTCCAATATGCCTACTCCAGGGCCGTAAGTGGGCATCTGAGTTAGGAGAGTCTGGGTTATAGATGCCGTTCCCATGCATGTGCTGCCTTACACAACTCACTGCATTGTGTGCTCCAGATCTCTGTATCCACGGAGCCAAGGCATTTAAATTCCACTTACACAGCTGCCAGATGTTCGGGTGCTACTGTCCTGAGTGTCCCAATATCCCTTTGGGCATCTGGGCCCTGGTTTCTTTAAAATACTAGTGATCAGATGTATGCATCATCACTTGAAACAGTATGTCTTTAATAGGGGTAATTTGAGGACAAACTGTCTGAACAGTGCTATGTCTCACAGACGTTTTACAATGCAAATACTATACCAAAATAGTACATAAGTTGTCATTTCAAATATTCTGCTTTGTTTGTAAAAGCTTCAGCTCCACAGAGGAAAGAAACAGAAATGATATAGTGACAACTTTAGATCTTAAAACAGCAAAGACATTGGTATCTTCAATAATTATTCTTGCAAAATGTATGGTCTGTTTCAGGGCATGCTAAGAATTGTTTCACTTAGTTGAGCTTACAGGGAATAGAATGAATGCCTTAACTAAGCTTCCATTATTTTGTGCTGCAGGAAAAAAATATATTTTTAATATTTTACTTAGATTTCATTAATTTTACTCATCTGCTATACCAACTGATCAGTGTTTATATGAGCAAACTAATGTTTACTAGCTGGATACCCTATGCAGAAATTCACAATTAGTAAGACTTAAATCTGTAGTTTCACAGGCTGTTTTACCCAGAGAGCTATCAGATTTGATATCCCTTCATTTAAAATTTAGATCTAATGAGTAAAATTACTTTTTGTTTGCAGAAATTTAGTGCTTTTACTTCAGTCCATTCTCTCCTGGCAAACCGAATCCCTCTGTTTGCCAGGGACTAACTCAATCTTCTCATCATTTGTACGTAACAATGGCAAGTCAGCTTGCCAATAAAGTCTATGTTTGGAGAATGAATATCAAATTCGATATTACAGCACTCAATTGTGAAACAAAGCACGTAGAAAGAAACACATTCTTACTGCATATGTATTTAGTCCTATCTTTTATTAACAAGGTACTTTATTTAGAATATAATCCAGCTCTCAGTGTAAGAGAGAATCTACTGATATTCCTAGATGACACCTCTCTCTATTTTCAACTGGTTGTATATATTGAGTGGGAAAGAGATCGTGGTTTTAAGGTTTACTTCTGGGTGAAAACAGGCTTGGTTACCATCATGCAGATGATCTGATCTGGAAAAAGGCATTAATATATTTCCATATCGGAGATGCTGCTTTGTATAATTTTGGATTATTTGGAAAAAGACATCATTTTTTACAGTGATAATCATATTAAGGAATTTCAATAAAAGTTAAATTTTAAAATTGTCTTTAAAGGTGGGATTTGTCCTGTTCGTGTAGCCTCCTGGGAAGAAATGTCCCTTGACAGGGATTATCCAGCTCTTTGGCAGCAGTGCCAATACTGCACTGACACAGAGCAGATAAAGAGGGAGCCGTTCAGTCTAGAATCCCTATGGCGTGTCAAGGCAGGTGGAATATTCAAAACAAGAGGATATATTTTCTCACACAAAATGTAATGAAACTATGCAGCTCCTTCTGGCAGCTTGTGAATGCTCACAGTTCACATGGGTTCAAAAAGGTAACTGTACAAATCTGTACATGACCCCCATTCTGATTCTGAAAATCCTTAACTCTTAAATTGCTGCAGGCTGGGATTATGTTCTGGGAAATATCCCAAGATGATTGTTCTGATCTTACACTGCTTCCTAAAATCTGATGTTGGTAGCTACTAGAGACAGCTGGTACTCTGGAATTAACTTCAACCAAACGCTATTTCAAATGCATAAAAGTAGAACTTCATATTTAAAAAAAAAAAAAAAAAGAGATAGTAAGCCACAATCACCGAAACCACTGCATGCTCAATGCACTGTTCACATCAGAAAATTTTAGCCCTATTGTACAGAAGTTTTGCAGAACTTAAGTAGGATCAGGTTACATGCATTCCTTATCATTCCCCAGGTTTAAGCCTAATACAAGAGCCAGTATCCACAATCTAATACATGGCTTTATATAACAGCAAATACCTTGAATGAAAAGCGAGCTCTCTGGCAAGCATCTCACCTTTCAGCAAGTCTCTAACAGCCTCCTATGGCTAAGTTTCAAGCCACCCCACCCCACCAATGTTTCCCAATGAAAAATGGCAACTAATTGCCAGGCAGTAGAATGGTGGAACAGACAAGTAATGCTCTTGTCCATATGTTCTGTGGGTCAAAGTGCTTGGTCACATGTTGAGAGTAAACCATATTCCATTTCACAAAGACAGCGGTTAGAGTAATCTGATGGCATGGTAGGAAGGGTAATCTGATGTTATCATTGAAATCAAAAGTGCAACATATAGGATTCACATAAAATAAGTTTTATATTGTGAGGTTCAAGCATACTCACATCATATAATCCGCCATCTGCACCATTCTTATGTACCGGCAGGAAAAGGCATATTTTGTTTGGCTGATTTTAATAAGCTCACTTCTTACACAGTGTTCCTGCAATAACACAATCAACACTCATCCAAATTAAATCTAAATCTTGGAAACAATAAAGAAACACACGTAAAGAAAAAAACAACCACTTTAGCACAGGTATAATCAGCATCTGAATGATGAAGACAAAAAGTTTCAAGAACAAAGCACGTTTATTAATAATGCACTATGGAAAAAAGAGTAAAATTATCATAGTGGCCTAGAGACAAGCAAAATGAATAAATATTGGACTGCATGTGATAAAATCCCCCTATGTTTCTCATTTTAGCTGCATGAAGCTTGTGAAAGCCACCAGATTACTGAGGAAAGAATATCTGAATTAAGAACTTCTCCATCTGTGTCTATGAGAGGGCTTTTTGCTCAACCCTGAAAGCTGGCTGACCTTGGTTGGCTGGAGATGGGGAATGAGACAACATGCTCTTCAAGCCTGGCCAGTTATATCTGCATCCTCAGAATGAGAATCCTGGTACTACCACTGCCCAACTGGTTTCTTCTTATAGGTTTACTTACTTTCCTGTTGTTGAACATCAGAACCGTATAGAGTTTATTATCTGTTTCCACTCTCTTTGGTGTCGATATGACAATGGCAGGAACATAATAATCAATTCCAGTGTGTGTCCAAGTCCTGGCAAACACGTAGTCCCCAGTCTGCACATGAAGAAAGCATTGGTTTGTGAGAACCTGGTAGACTGACAGTTTTACAAGTCATAACTATAAAATACTGAGATTTTTATACAGATCATTTTTCTAACATGTTCTAGTCCTTTAATAAAGAGCTTTAAAGGCAAAGATACAGGACTTGGTTCTCCCAGGTACTGATCACTCTTAATTTCCACTGGATCAGGAAGAGATGACAAAACAAAAAATATTGGATGGAGCCCTACTGAGTGTGCCAGCACCCAGCTGGAAAGTTGGACAGACTCAAGATGAGAAACTCAATGAGAAAACTCTTCTAACTCTTTTATCTCCTTGAACTTTGCATTTATAGCAAGCTTTCAAAGCAACCTTGGAAATTTTAGAGCATGGCATATGTAACTGACATATACAGAACCATTTTTAAAACAACACAGAAGCTGTAGTTTCTATGAAATTCTGCAGATCTTTTTCAGAATGGGATGTTTTCCTTACAGAAACCAAGAGCCACCTGTTCAAGATTTGTCTTCAAGGGAGAATAAAAGACATGTCTCTAGTTTTAAGTGCAACGAAATAGCTATGAAACGACTTTTTGCACCCATCATCTCTCTCTTGAGTAAAATAAGAATCAACTGAAAAAAAAAATTGCGATTGCAGATAGTCAGATGATCAACTTGAAAAAACAGAAATAAAACAAAAAGAGTTTTTTCCAGTACTGTTACTATGGGCTAGTAAAGAGTTATTTGCCGGATTTAAATTATGCTATGCTAATTTAATTCTTAGAACATGCTGTATTTAAATGGCTCTCTCTGGTTCTTAAAGTACCTGCTAGCAACCTGTTTTGCTGGGAAATAGTATGCATCTCCATAGAGGGCAAACTGTCATGCTTTATAAAGAAAATAATATAGACTTCTGCAAATGAGTAGGGAAGCTCTAAACAAATTAAGAACAGCATGTTGAAAATATCACCAAAACAGAGCAACTGCTGTCAGCAAAGACTCTGTAAAATAAACCACTTTTTGCCAAATGTAAGAAGAGCTATTATTTGCATACTTGCTACTATATAACATAGAATTCTGGAGCATCTATCTTATGATGAAAGACTAAGGGAGCTGGGCCCGTTTAGCCTGGAGAAGAGCAGATTGAAAGGAGATCTGAACAATATGTACAAATATCGGAGGGGAGAACATAAAAGTAAAGAGGAGGGTGCCAAACCCTTCTTGGTGGTGGCCAGTGACAGGACAAGGGGTAAAAAAAAAAAAAAAAAAAAAGGAAGTTTCATCTCAAGTTTCATCTTCCTCTCCATGTGAGGAAGAACTTCTTTCCTGTGAGGGTGCCAGAGCCCTGGCACAGGCTGCCCAGAGAGGCTGTGGAGTCTCCTTGTCTGGAGATCTTCCCAACCCGCCTGGCTGCCACCCTGTGCCCCGTGCTCCAGGTGTCCCTGCTGGAGCAGGGGGTGGGACTAGATGGTCTCTAGAGGTCCCTTCCAACCTCAAGCCTCTTGAAATTCTGTGAGATTCTGTGAATCCTTCACCTGCAGATAGGGGCACGGCATAGCACCCCCTACAGATATCATGAACTTCACAGATACAGTCCAGGCCTCCCCATGGACGAAGTCAACAAGTGCGTGGGTAGAACTGATATTCTTTACCACAGTTCCTAAAATTAGAACATAATAAAATATTAAAATGATTATGTTTTCACTCCTTGTGGAAAACTTCAAAAAATCATATAAACTGTCACATGTCACTGAGGTCAGACACACTGTGTCAGTAGTACACATTCCCCATTTCCATCTGTAGTTGGCTTTCAATCTAGCCAGCATATGTGCTAAGCAAATAGAGAAATTTGTGCCTGAATGCAGCCCTAGTAACCATCCTTAATAACGCAGCTGTTACAGAACCAAAAAGGATAATTTTCTTGCTTAGGAATGAACTTTGCAAACCTACCAGCTAGCTGATTGTTGGTGTGATCAAGCTATTACTAGAGGTAAAAATATGGAGAAAAAAAACCAAACAAGTGAAGGTAGCATAAAAATAATGGACTTTCCTTCTACACACCCCCCCACATACGCACACACATACATAGGGCATCTGCAGTTACACTTTTTATATGGACACACAGAACAATCTCAAACATGGGCAACACAAAAAAAACAAGATAACTGAATTGGCCAAGATACTTTATTTTTCCTGTAGCAAAATCTCTGCATTAGTTTGATTTTTCTAATGAAACAATACACAATTTTACATGACAATCAGTCTGTCTTAAAACTCAACAAAACGGCAAAACCATGTGATTAATCATTTGAGCAACCCCAAACCCTGGACTTTTCCAAACACTGAAAAGGAAAAACTCAGCATGGCATCAAAGGAGAGACAGATACTCTCAGCTAGCTGTAGTGCATGCTAAGCACTGAAAAGCATTTCTTTCCCCCCTCTTCTTTTATAATCCCATCTTCTAGCAGATCTGCATAGTTTTGGGACCTTACACAATGTGACTTTTTATAAATGTATGTAGAAAATACATATATTCTTTTTTTTATTAATATGCAAGTGTAATAAATCTAATGAAAATCAAACTAGCTAAATATGAGTAAAAGTAAAGTTTTATTGGAACTAGGAAACTAAAAACACTTAAAATGGAAAAAAAAAATATTACCTGGATAATAAAATCCGGTGATGTCTGATCTTGCAATCACCTTTTGGCTTCTGAGGGTCAAAAATACTTTGCCTTTTTGCCTTTTTTTAGACTGTGACTTTACACCTTCTTCTTCAAGTCTCTGTAATTTGATATAATTTTTTTTTTTACAACTACTCAGTCAGGCTGTACCTATACTCTGGAATTAACTAAAATTCATGCAATAAGATATTATGAATTCTATTAATAATTCACAGTGCATTATTTTAAACATTCATAATAGTTATAATAGAGCAAGCTAGGTTACAGCAAGTACTCACAGATAAGACCATCTAACAGTTTTCACTCAAAATCCTGTTTACATGGTTATAATGATGTAGAAATTTACCTTAATGAATCATGAACCTGGGTCACATTTTTTTCTAGGAAAATATCTACAAATTCAGATTTCCAAGAATGAGATAAAGAAAAATCTAATTATTTTACAAAATAAGTGAATATTGAATACACTTCTATTTCCTTCAGACAGGTGGGTTTTCATTATAAAGCTTTCTTTTATTTAAAGTGTCTGTACTACGTGGAATGAGTGATTAAAAAAGTCAAATACAAAACCCAAAAGAAAATCTTGAAACTTCTGCCTGGATAAAATGATTATTTACAATCTATAACTTATATTCACTGAAAATTTAAAGTTCACTCCATTTTCAAAATTATATTTTCAGAGGTTTTGAAACATAACTGCTTAGCAAAATATTAAACCACATTTTCCAGAGCCGTCCCCGTGTATCATTCTCCCATGGTAGTTGGGGTTCTTCAAATGCCAATTCTCTTCCTTGGGGTGGAGCTCCCCACACTGCAGCTCCCACCAGGTACCACAGCCACCACAGGATAACGGGACTTACTGCTGAACTGCTCACAAATAAAGCTAGCTATACAAACAAGTCTTGAATTTAATTAATTAGTTTTTTCCTGAGGAAAAGTCTTTCTCCTTGGCCAATCTTTTTAATGCATGAGCTCTTGAAAAACAGGTGAAATTTTCTGTGGACTATTTCGTATTATTCCCTTTTAAAATGTTTTCCATGGGGGAAAAAAAGAAATGTTTTTCAATTAGTTTCAATTGGCATCCAAGGCTGTTTTTTCAGTACTGTAACTGTTAGGTGAGATACTCTTAAGAGCAGAGTAGGTGTCTGGAGTCAGACCAAATATCCACCCAGCTGCTTTCTTGTATGTGGCCCAGGCCAAGAGCAGCAAGGAGCATAAGAACAACCATGTCCTGACTTGAACACTCTCCCAAGCTCCAGTAATTCATACATCAGGATCTTCGTGAGGCAGAAGAGAGAGTGTTTGCATTTAATGTCTTGATACTTTCCTTGTGTGACGTTTTTGAAGATATGTCTATGTTTACAACGCACAACATACTGCTGCAAGTAGTTTAACAGCTTAACAGTGTGGTGTGTGAAAAAGCACTTTTATTTTGAATCTGTCACTGCCTAGATGCATTTGAGCTCCTATTCCCCATACTGGAAAAGCCAATGAATATTCATTCTCTATTCCCATTTACGCATCTTGATTTCATAGTTCTACCACGCTCCCTTCTGAGCCAGCTCTCTTCCAGTCTATTGAGTCTATTATAAAGTGTCAACATGTGCAGAAGCAGCTCCAAACCTCACCTAATTCCTCTTGCCAGTTGCTGTAGCCTTTCTGCTCTAACTGCTCCAGTTTGAAGGGGGAAAATTGGAATTACGGCCAGGATTCAAGGTGCAAGCACACTCTGGATGCACTCAGTGCTGTAATGCTTTCAGACCTCTCCTTTCTCTGCTCCATTCTTAATGATTTTTCTTTTCACTGCTATTGAAAACCAAGTTATTGTTTTTATAGGTCTGTAATATCCCCTAAAGTTTGTTGGGAAGGGTACCAGTCAGCCCAGAGCCCAGCACTGTATCAACAAAAGATGCAATTTCTTTTTCTCAAGTGCTATTATTTAGGACCATGTCTCTCAGCGATTTATAACAAAGTACTTGAAATTTCACAGGCTCCCTAAAGACAGAAATTTCCGAAGGGCAATCTACCCTATCAAGGATGTTAATGCAGCAACATCCTAAAGTGAGGTGAGTTGAATTTAGATCAGAAGATTATTCTGATTTGTGGCAGTGTTTAGTATGTGTAACTGCAACAGGGAACATCTGGTTTGGAAGGGATGAACTGCTCTAAAATGACCAGCTCCTGGAAAAGCCAATGCGGTCAATGTGCTGCATTGCTCAGCCCGGACATCCTGAATCCCTCATCATTCTGGTCTCAGTCAGCGTCTACCTTGCTCTCCCATCTGCAATATGAGGATAATAACACAATTTTACATCACAAGGAGTTTTGTGAAGACAAGGTGACAAATTATTTCAAAAGACTATTATAATTATAACATAAAAAAAGTTCATAGATAAATGGTAACCGTGCAAACCATTTGGTCCAGGATAGTTTGCATGGTACACAATTTAACACAATTTAAAAAACTCTTACTGCAGGTTTGGAGAGTTTCAGGGAATACTGAGGACATTATTCTCTCCATACTTCTCATGACAATGTTCCTAAATATAAATTATAAGCAAATGAAAAGTTAAATAAATTAGTTTTCTATTGATTTTTAAAACATTCAGTAGCCCACATTAGGTAAACAATTTGCAAGCATCTGTCTAGTACTGCTCCTTTGAATAACAAAAATCATATGGTTTGAAAAAACATTTTTTTCCATTGATTTACACTCCATTTACAAGTTTTATTTCTGAAGAAAACTAAAAAAAAACCCATAACCATAAACCTCTTAAAAAAACCCTACTTGCTAGGTTAAGAATGGCATGCATCCTTGTGTGATGACACTTTTTCCCCTTAAAGGTACATTTGCTTTTGATACTAGTTTTGCCCTAACAGAAGATAAGGATGAAAAAGACAGATAACTAAATTTTTGTTCTCAGTTTCACTCTAACTATGCAATATTCCCTGCAAAAATCATAAGCAGTGCTAAAGCCCCCCCCCCCAATAAACAAAACAAAATACACCGGGAGATATTTTAAACAGGAGATACGTATTTTCCTAGTTTTATTCTTCACTTCTATAGAACATAAATTATACCAACACCCAGTCTTCCCTGCTAATCCCAGAACCACAGAATGGTTGAGGTTGGAAGGAGCTTCCAGAAATCATCTGGTCCAACCCTGCTCCAGCAGGGACACCTGGAGCACGGGGCACAGGGTGGCAGCCAGGCGGGTTTGGAAGATCTCCAGACAAGGAGACTCCACAGCCTCTCTGGGCAGCCTGTGCCAGGGCTCTGGCACCCTCACAGCAAAGAAGCTCTTCCTCACATGGAGATGGAACTTCCTGTTCAAGTACTTGTATATGTTGATCAGATCCCCTCTCAGTCTCCAGGCTAAACAGGCCCAGCTTGCCTAGTCTTTCCTCATAAGACAGATCCTCCAGTCCCTTAATCATCTTCCTTGCTCTACGCTGGACCCTCTCTAGAAGTCCCAGCACTAAAGACAAGGCAAGCAGGCTCAGTGTCCTGCGCAGTGGAGCGGACAAGGAACCACCGTCTAACTTCAAACATGTCTTTCCTACCCAACCTGCTGCTGCTCAGTGCAGCTGGCCCAGGGACCATTCCTGGTATAAACGTGTCTAGTATTTTCAAAACAAAAGAGCCCCATCTGATTCACAGGATTTCTACTGGTGTCAGGGAGTTTAGCTCTGCTTCCCTTGAAGCCAACGCATTAAAGCATACGAAGAGAAGCAGATTTTGCTTCCCTTTGCCAGTACCTACATGTGAAAACTCACTTTCACAAGAGATTTGTGGTTGCACTTTCCTGCCGTAAGTAAGAATGGGTAGGAAGACTATCCACAGACCTCTGAGTATATTTATCCTAACTTTGGCATTACTGCCACCGCAATCCTGATTACTGCGGATCAACAGCACCAAACAACTGCCGCTTTTCCCTCAGCGCGTGGCAAGGAGCCCCCTCCGCGCAGAGCACGGCCTTTTGATGACAATGGAAAATTTAACCAAACAATTTTAGATAATTATTAAAATTTGTTACAACTTATTATTTTTAATCACACAATGGTCATTTAATATGGCCACAAACAAGGCTACATCCTGCATATTCAAGCTCATACTGAAGAAGACACAGCACTTTTAAAACTGTAATTTTAATGAGCGGGGTTCCTTCATAAAGAATGTGGCTTTATTTCTTTGCAGAAACTGATGTTCACTGATATCCAGAAACAGAAATATTTAACAGGAAAGGAGATGTTCCTTGCCACTCTCAAAGGCTGCATTAAAGCCTGGATATTTTAAGTCAAAGTAGGTAACAAAGTAACTGATACAATTCTCATTATTTATATCTTCAAATCAGATCCAAGTGCCATCCTGAAGTCAAAGGTCTTAGTCAACATGTTTTAGTCAGCACATCAAAAGGAACTGAGTAGATAGAAGGATACAGCCTACAGTTATGCCTCTAATTAGCTAATCATCGGTTTCCAGTGGTTTACATTTTCTCTGATAATTATGAAATGTGTTTGCTGATTTCCCCAAACATTTCCTTCTTGCATCACTAAGGGACCTTCGGCCGTTGCAGGGCCCTGTGCAGGTGGAAGTCTCCTTCATCCTCTTTGAATAAGCTAGGGACGTAACTCATCTCTCACAGACAGCAGCAAACAGAGCGGCCTGAACTCAACTCCCACAAAAGGTCAAAGCTCAGAGGGAGGATAACCAGACCATTAATTCAGTTGCAGGCTTAAATAGAAAGCTCCTATAGCAAGGACATCCAAAAAGGATTACTAATTCTTCTAAGAAGTTGTGAACATAATTAGGAACCGTCGCAAGCTAAAAGCTAAGAGTTTTATTTTGAATTTTCGTAAAAACGAAACAACAACAAAAAAGCAGTACAGTAGACTCACAGAGAAATTGCCATTTTTCTACCATCCCACAGTAACAATATTCAGAACAGCTACTTGGTTGCTGCAACGTATTTCAGCCAGCAGTTTACTTGTTTGTATCCGTTCTGTAGACACAAATCACAGTCAAACAAAGAAACATACAAACAAATCCTCTGACAACCTTTTAAGGAGGCTCCATTTTTTTTTTTCCAGTTTTCTTTGTTGTTTTATTTTCCCAGCACATAAACAGAATTCTAATTACATCTGCATTTCTACCTCTCACTCTTAAAGACTTTCAGCTGCAGATTAGCAATTCCTAAAGACGCTGCTCCGCTTAGGCTCCTAAAGCAGGTTGACCCGGGATAAGCGATTGCACAATGTTAATCACATCATGTCTGGGAGCACACGCTGCTGTTCCAAATAAAACTGCACAAAATCAGCAAATGAGCTACAGCAAACACGGTCAGAGCTGACACAGTTTTCAGGCAGAGGACAGTCCCATTCACTGCAGAGAACTCACAGTATAGGTTCATATTGTGCTCAGCTGCGCTTCATCTGGCTTGCCTCTCCATATTAATGCATATATATACAAGCATGTATATATATATGTATACACAGATACACCAAGGTAAAAATTAACTAATGTGATCATGTAACCAGGCTTCCTACAGAATACAAAGTTTATGACTTTTCTCAGCATCGACTTCATTTAGGGCAACCATGCACTGAAGTTCAGTCAGAGTAGTTCAGTGAAGAAAAAGAGGAATAAGAGGAGGAATATATAGGAGGAATAAGAGGAATATATAATATATGAAAATATATGAGCTTTATGATGAATTCTCTATTTGTTTTTTACTTACCCTCTTTTAGAACTTAGAGGTCTAGAAGAAGATTTTCTTTCTTCTCATTTTCATAGTGAGCTTATTTTAGTATTAGCACAGTACAACACTGCCTAGACTGCAATTCTACAGGGCAGCAGCATTGCCAATAAGGCAATTACTTTTGAAGCTTTTAGATGAAAAAACTTGAAACTGAATGAGGGAAATACTTTGGTTTTTTAGAGGTAAGGAGTTTGAATTTTAAAGCATCAAAAGTGTATACAGAGCAATACTGAAAAATTTCCACTGGGAAAATTAAATCAATTTTTAAAACCTAAAAGTAGTTTTGATTCCCCTAAGAATTCACTCACACACACTATTGCAAAGACAAAACTCAGGGCAGAAGATCTATGCATTACTTAAATAGAAGATAAGGGGCTCTGTAAAATAAGAGGGGTCTGTGGGACCTTATATGTACCCATCCACATTCATGTTATAAAAGTTATTATGCAACATAACTTAAAGATAAAAACCATTATGGTAGAATAAATTCATTTTCAACAATACCCTGACAGAGTGAAAACAATGATAGAACACAATATTGTAATCTAAAACATGTTTTATGAACATACATATCACAGAAAAAGCTAGTATGATAGAGTATGTTCTCTCTTCCCATATCATAGCCTAAAGTAACTTTTTAAGCTTATTTTTATACTTGTTTCTTAATATATTTCCATAGGCATTTCATCAAATTCCTCCAAGTAAAACAGCACTCCAAGTAAAATCATCAGTCAGGAAAGCATGTATGTCAGAACAAAAAAGAATCTCAGACTCCAATTGCAGTGTTAGAGCAGCTACAATATTTTGTGCGAATGCAGAAAATGGAATTAATGGAATGGAGAGAGCACTGGGTCTGGGCAGAAGTAGATATCCTCCTTGGGATGTGCTGAATAGTAGCATCTTCAGATACTACTGACTCTGCTGAGTACAGCACTATCCACAGCAGTGTGACTTAGACACTTATTCATGTGTAGACACCTACATTGAATGGACACTGAAATATCAGTGACTGAATATGGAGATGAATCTCACTCATTCTCTTCATCTTTTCTCTTAGAATAAAGAATATTAATAAATATTAATAAATAAAGAATACCATGATAGGTTACAATGAATCACTTCTGACATTACAAAATCCTTTAGTAAATATAAAATCTATTAAACTTGAACACTGGGTAGATCCCACTGGAGATTCTCTGTAACAACATACAAACATGAAATCTCATCAAAATGCCTGTTAAAACAGATACTTTGAGCTGCTGCACCTTCAATGTGATGCCAATCAGCTTTGTGTCTTTTCCATAAGACTGAACAGGGAAGTTTCTCTTCTCCCTGTTCCTGACACCTGGAAGAGAGTTAGTTACTTGATGCTGAAGCTCAGCAGGTATTGACATTACGTGGACAGGAAAAATGTACAAAGGAGGTTTCTTCTGTCTCTTTAACCAAAGTGTTTATCAACCCTTTGGTAGACAAGTCCGCAGTTCAGAAAGACTTCTCTAATTTTTCAGACAATTCTGAGACTTCAGCAAGAAAATAAAGTGCAGAACTGAGGCCACCTCCTAAAAATGCCTCACCCTTCAAGTCTACCAGGGGACCTAATGCTAATGGAAGTCCAGTATGTTGCTCATTTCATTAGAAAACATTTCATTGTTTGCTGCAGATCATTATGTGCATTTCACATGAAGTTACTCTTAAAAAGCACTAAAATTCAAGCAACGGGGAATATGGCTACCAATATATGAAGCTGCGCTTCCAAAAGCATCCCTTTTTTCTTCTCGATATTTTATGTACATGTAGATTAATGCAGATCTGCAGAACAAAGTGCTACAAAGGTTATATCATAGCAGCCTTTCCCCAACTCTTCTTTTTCAGCTGTCCTTGCAGAGAAAATAAAGGTATTTTGCTCAAATTTGGTTCCTAGGAAGCTCAATTTCTCTGGCTCTGTCAGCTCTAGAACTGCTGTTTACACAATATATTCAATAGAGTTCAATATTTGGTATACAAAGCAAAGTCTACTTTTTCACTCAGGATAAACTTTAGCTTTTCTAGAAGCACATTTCATGTCTAATTGATTATTTATGCTCTACAGATACTCTATCTACACAGTTAAAGTGCATATCCCAGGAAATTCATCTGCTTTTCCTGCATGCCTTGGGGTGCATCTTTTTAAAAAAGTTACTCAGATGCCGCATGACACAGTGGTAAGCTGCAATCCCAAATAACAGTATTTCAGCAGTTTTGCAGAGCTGGCCAATGTGAATATTTAGGCAGACAGACAGACAGGAAAAAAAAAGTTGACTGTAAAAAGATAAGCAATCATTACAGATTGCTTTATTTTATTTACCTTTTTCCTCTATCCATTTGAATACCATTAGACTAAGTGCCTAATTTATTGGCTATTACCACAGAATAAAATTCTGCCAGAAGCACATACTGAAGAGGAATATTTGAAAGAAAAATGTGTGTGTGTCTCTCTAATATCTTACCTTTTTGTTGTTGCTAGTGTGTGACTCTGAGTTTTTCTCAGTTTCTTTTTTTACTGCTTCCTGAAGATCAGAGGCTTGTTGCTTATATGTTAATGCTGTTAGTATCTCATCTTCTAACAATATGACATCTTCATGTGAAACTGGCCATCCCAGGTTTTCTAAAGCCTCCAGCAAAGCTTCCTTATTCTGCATATACTGGACTGGCCCATCCTCTTTAAATCTTAATAAAATAAATAAATATAAATCAGCAATTGCATTTAGGAGAGATTTTAATTTTTACTGTACTTTACAAATAGTATCATGGAGTTTAAAGGCAATACAAAATACCAGATTCATCTAATCCGATCTTTTGTATGCCACAGATTCTTGCATTTCATTCAGTTACTGTTGTGTTGAATCAAGCAATTGCACTGGCTTAACCATATGTGATTGGAAGACATGTAGACAGCAAATCAAAGGGCTGAGCATAGGTGCCTAGTGTCATTTAAGATGCCTTAAAACATCTGAGGCATTGACAAAGACCTTACAGATATGACCCAAAAATCATGAAAATACCAGGCCCTTCTGCAATAGCAGCTACAGTCAAGTAGCATCTAGAGCATCTAAAACAGTACTTATTAAGTCTTCATTGCTTCACGAGTCTTGACTGAAACATCAAAAAGACAGAATCTTCTGCTGTTTGTTCTTCTTACAGTCCTGCTCCACTTTGTTTCTACCCAAGTTTGCTTCAGTTCATGGGTTATGGTTATATCAATATCTGTTAGACTGAAGGCTCATTTTAAACCTACACACTGAAAATATTTCTACACAAGATGTGAATCAGCTACAGTATCATTGTTGATAAACAAACAGCAAACAAACAAACAAACAAACAAAAGAGAACAGATGATTTAATTCTTTAAATTGCCTATTGGAACTAAAGTGTTTCTTTTTAGTAATCCCATTATTCCCCTGACTCTTCAGTAACCTTGCCAGCATTTCAAAAACCTAGATCTGTGTAGAGTATTTAAGTATTACTTAGACATAAAAACAATATGCACAATTGTGGCATATTGTATTTATTATTCCATTGTCCTACTCCTTCTCATTACTCAGCTCTCTACTCCTCCAGGAACTGTTCTGCATTGAAATCAGACTGATTGACAGGGTTATTTACCTAGATTTTGTTCTCTACCAGCAAATATCCATTATTCATCTAGAATCAATGTCAAGCAAACTGATCTACTGAATCACTTCTCTCAACTATTTTGAACACAAATCACTTCTCCATTAAATCTGATTTTCCCTCACAATCTCATATATCTTTTGGCAGGTATTAGTGACCAGAGATCTTCTCAGGCAATTCCTTAAGAACTATGACCAAGTTAGCAGGCTTTAATAGTCCCTCCTAGATTCCTAAAGATTTTGAAAATATGTTGTCATCCTTTTGTTATACATGGAGAACATCTTTTTTTTTGTAAATTTAGAAAAGGAAAAAAGATTGACCTTTTCAACTTTTAGGCATCAATATTAACAAGATTTATATAACCATCTGGCAATGGACTGTACAATTGCTAGGATTTCTTTGTTTCCTATATACCTAAACTCATGACTTATATAGTCATGACTATATTTGAAGCAAGATGGACCATGACTATATAAGTCATGAGTTCAGGCATATAACAAACAAGACAGATGAGTTTGGGTATATAAGAAACAAGTCATATGTAGTCATAAACTCATGACTTATATAGTCATGAAGTAATGAAGTAATATAGATTTCCAGTGTGGTACATAGCTCCTGCCAGGATAAAGGTGCTTATTAAACCTTTACGAACAGCCACTAAAGTGCTCTTTACTGGATGACAGACAATACAACAAGATGCCAAAGGTGATACTATGCTGCCCTCCCACGGCCGGCCACTTGACACTTGATTAAGAATAGATTGGCACCATTCAAAAAGATTGGAAGTCCTTTCCTTTAAAAATAATCAGCACTGGAGAAAGGAGGCCCAGAGTTTAATACTACTCCATATTACATATCCTGTTTTAAAGTAATGTACAGGCCCAAAATATTCGAAAATAAAACAAGCTAGTTACAGAAATACTGACCAAAAAAAAAAAAAAAAAAAAGTGTGATATATTTATCAGTGGCTTTTCAGAGATGAGGTAGAAAACCAAAAGGTGACAGCTTACTTGTCCCGTTCATCTTGAGGCAGCACTCTCCAAATAATTAGATTTAGGCGCCTATTAAAGAAAGCAAAACAGCTGTTGAGAATGCATTTCCTTGTATATTTGTTAACCTCAAAAGAGCAACTAAACAGTTTGTTTAGATTTGTGCAGTGATTTGTGTTCCGAGATCATTGTCAAAAGGTGTCTTTATCTTTCAGCTATGAAATTTTCAACTGCAAGAGAAGAAAGGAAAACAGCATCTTCTGTCAAGTAGCAACATGGCTATTTCTGGGTCACGGAAGGATCAGCGGCAATCACTGATTCCTGCCAGGATTTGCTATGGAGGCTTCAGTTCAGCACCACCACATTAAATCAAAAAACAGAACTGATTAACTACCAGCTAAGTTAAGGACATTTCTTTCCATTAAACAGTTTCAAAAAAATGTAGCCTGAAGACACATGGAGAGCAATGCTAATTGTATTTTTCTACAAGATAACCCCTCGGTTGTGCCATTCAGATTTCTGCTTTGCTAAACTCTGGCTATGCAGGAAAACTACGGATAGGAAAACAGCACTGAAGCAATGCAGTTCTGTGACCTTTTAAAAGCACCACAAACCCTTCTGCTTTTGCTTTCTAGACATAAAACACAAACTCTTATCATTTCATCTACTTCATGGTTTTCTCTATTAACATTTAAACAGCTAAGCCATTGCTCAATTACTTCGTTTCATTGGTAAAAATCTTTACCAATGATCCTAGTTGCTGTAACAATAGGAAAGTGAAATGCACTTTGAAAACATCAGAACAGATTCATTGTTTGGAATAATTCAGATTCATTAGACTTCTAAGTATCTTGCTTGACTTACTTTTGCACATCCACAAAAAAAGTGCATTAAAATAAGACCTTCAGTATGAATTTCTTATTGGTTCATTTTATCTTCTAGAAACCAAAACCAAGCACTTTCAGCATGTAAATGACTTCTTAATTCATTCACAACCTGCAGTCTCAGCATGCTCCACTGCCTATTTCACACTTCTAAATCTGCTCCCTCATCACTGGACTCATTTGTAAAAGCCTGTAGCTATACGAGATCATGAAGTTTGCAGCTTTCAGCCTTTTTCTCATTCAGGACTGGACAGTCTCGTTGTCAGAGCATGAAATTACTACCCTCACCACCTTCCTCCCTCTTTGTTTGGTGCTAAAGGCAAGCTACATATGGGGAAGATACTGCCATGCTTTCTGCTGTTCTTCAAAGCTGCGTGCACTGACATACTGTCTAACCTACGAATGTCAGAACAAATTCAAGTCCAACCACCACTCACAAAGCTGAAGCCTTTGCAAACTCCATTATTGAAAATGCAACATTTATAGCAAAATAGTCCAGTTGCGTTACTGTTTCACATGTAGAGGAAAAGAAACAGGAAAATATCTTTTTTATATCATTAATGATAAGAAACTTAACGCAGATCTATCTTTTATAGATATATTTACAAGAGTAGGGAAATACATCCTGCTGTTATAAATATGACTGATTAAGCCCTATTGGACAGTTTGCATAGTTAAACATTTCTACTCACCAAAGTTTCAGAGACAAGGGTCAATATTGTTAGAATGCTATAAAATATATTAAATATAGAATGGGATAGCACAACAGTGAAAAACTTGAAGATTTATTGGAAAACATCAGAAATATCTCAGCCCTTCTACTATAATCAGTGACAAAATGATTTAATCAGTGACAAATCTAGATTTCTAAGTTCATTAGAGTGCACAGTAACAACAGATTTTTTTTTCACTGATTTCCATTAATATTAGACATTGTAAGTGTAATTTGCAAGTCAGAATTCTTGAATTTTACCACAAAAGCAGATATATTTAGCAATAGGAAATGAGGAGGAAAAGGAGAGCTATGAAATGTTTAAAAAAGAAGAAACTAAACATTTATATTACAGGTTAATGGTTGATTAATGTGTTTCAAAGTGTGGAATTACCGCTATAGGCAAAGTATGCATGAGCAAGTACCCAATATATCAGAAAAACCTGCATCTGGATTGTAAACATGGTAAATTTCTGGTTGTCAGACTTGCCTTTCATAGGATTTAATTGCTTGCTCCAGTTTCTCTTTATAAGCATCAAGATTCACCGCCTGAGGATTAATTAGTGTGATCCGCTTCTTGTCACTGCTAACATGGGCCAATGATAAAACCTGTAACAAAATAAAAAAAGAAAGACTAAATTTATCACACGTTTCCTCCGCCAGAGCGCAGAATGCCCACGACTCAATATCCAAAGATCAGAACAGACAGAAAGAAAAGGTATGAGGAAAGAAAAGAAAGGCTGCAGTAAGAAATCTCTGAGCACCCTAAGAAAATGGTCATTAGTCGCCAATAAGGATTTTCAAAATTAAGGCATAGTTTTTATACTGTTAATAAAATCTTCTGAAATTATATGAACCTCTTAAAAAAGTCAATGGTTTTAAGGCAAGGCAAAGCAAGATTTTTAATTACTAGATAATTCTAACTAAACCAGTACTCTCCAAAATCTCACTTTAGTAATGAAAGGACAGGCCAGAAGGGACACATGCCTGTCTAAATCATGACTATACTCCAGATTGTACTACTTTAAACCAACACACTCTTACACTTACTAGCATCTAACTCTAGCATAAAGATGGGGCAGTAACTTACTTCAATGAGCACTTATTCTGGAGGACCATATTTTCAAAAGAATTAGAGTCCAAAAGACGCAGAGAGACATTTTTGACTACCACACCAATGCCTGACCAGAACAAGGTGGCTGTCACCTACTGAAACCAGTCTTAACTGATTGCAGCAAGGCCTAGGAACCTACCCAGGCTGAGGCACCTCACCGCCCTGCAAAGCCCACAACAGAGCATCTCCAGCTTACCAAAAAAACAGGAAACCATACACTGATCATCAGATCTTCAAAAAGGGGAAAAGGGGCAAAGATGCGGAAAGAGGCCTTCCCATCTCCCAACCCAAAGTCCCAACATGCTGCAGACTATTAAATTACTCAGAGTTACTCTATGGAAAGCTACTTACTTATCGATGTCCTGATTAAGACCATTAAGAGAAAAAATCCAGAAACGATGTAGAGAAGCATGAGAATGTTACTTTCCCCAAAACACTTCTCAGCACATTACAGTGAAATATGGAGCTTTTCCATATGTCAGGATGACAAAAAGACGGATGAACTTCAATTTAGATAAAACTGAAGCTTGTGTTGATGAGATAAACAACCAATCAGAAAGCAAAGCAAAAAAAAAATGGATTTAATGCATTGGCACTTTTCAGTTATGTTTTATTTGTGTTCAAATCATCACAACCTAGCTGGATTCCAGGTTACTTCTGCGTTATGATTTTTCAGGAGCAGTGGTGTGACTTTATATTCCCCATGAGCAGCTGGCTGTGAAATTGCAGACCTCTCTTTCTGAGGGCCTCTTCACTCTGATTTATGAATCTGTATCACTTTAGTGTCAGACTACATCAAAGTTTTCATATTAGATTAATTTTAAGATCACTTAGAAGCTAAAGTTAATTGCAACATGACAGTGAAGTATGAGTTTGGATAAAAGTGGACTTGGAAAGCTGAATGGCAAGGACCTGAGAGCACCTCTTGTCCAATTCCATACAGCCCTCACTGCTGGCTCTTACACTATTCAACCGAAACTTTACAACGTCAGCAAGACCTTACAAACCCCCACAGCAACTGCAAGTATAAACAGCATTATGTGCTAAATCAGTATTTATTACACGTTATAAAACACTCTAAATAGAATAAGAGGGATAGGCAAACATAAACACCTTATTACAGTATTGAAGAATAAAATCAGAATAAAATCCATTCTATATATACTAAGTTTATTATGCATACTCTCAGAGTCATGAAAACTGCTTGTAAAGTCAAGTTAAATTTGACAAATAGATTCAAATGAAGGAAAACACAAGGAAATTTTTTGAATGTCAAAATGTTTTGGCATTTTATAAATTGAATACTTACATTTGCATATCAAATGAATGCTTTTGTTTCAAAATAGCTTTTATTTCAGAAACAAAAATTCAAATGTTTTAAGGACAAAATCAAAATCCAATAATCCTAGAAAACTATTTCTTATTTTAGACCGAAGTAAATGTTTTTCTTGGAGTGAATCTGAATTCAGTTCTTCTGAGCAAACCATGGAAGACAAAACTCCATGACTTGCAAGGTTGTACTAAAGATGCCACAACCTGTAAACTAGATACTCAACAGGTTCTCTACAGAGGTTTGCTCCAAAACTACATCTTATTTTCCTCGATAAGAAACTGATGGGTAGATTAATGAAATAATCTCTTTGAAATAACTCCTGTGAAACAGACAGGCCATGCAGAACTGAAAAACAGGTCGGTCCCTTGTTAATGAGCAGTTGTCAGGGAACCCTTTTGCTTGCCTCTTCTCCAAGGTGAGAAAGCTGCTCACAAATAGGCCGGCATCACCGCGAGGAAAGGCTCAAAGTAAACGGTCTTACTGTCCCCAGAAAGAGCAAAGCATCATGTCTGTTTTTCACCCACCAAGAAAAGTAAGACCTCAGGAGAAGCAACACAGGCATGGCTCTACATTTCTATCCTCAGTGAAGTCCTCCAGACTAGTGGAATAATGAAGACTCTTAATCAATCTGCTAATGATTCCTATTCAAGACTTTGGGTTAGTCTCAGAACCTGTTTCCTCCTTTTCCTTGATTTGATGGCATGAAGCTTGAAGAAGAATGGGTACTGTAATTGATAAAGTAAAAATCTACTGGCTCCACTTTGTTTGCAATCCAAGATTTTATTTTTCCTTTCCATATCATGTTTCAGATACAGAAAAAGCCATGCTTCTACAGACAGAAAAAAGTTCCTTATTCCACTACAACCCAAGGGCTTTCAGTGTAATTGATGAGGGCTATCTAGGTATGATAAAGTGGTAAAAAAAAATTTGTAGGAGCTCCTATCTCGGAACTAAAGAGAGGCCATAGATAATTGTTTAGATCCTACAGCAGTTGTACACATTCTGTACAGCATCCTAAAAGCAATGAACTTAACTCAGCCCTAAATTAGGCTGATGTACGCTCCCACAAACTCCCTATAAAAACACCTCTAATATAGCACTTTTTAATGGCAGTTTTCAAAGACATATCTTATAAAAAAAAAATCTCAAAAGCAGCTCAGAATTGCCTGGAATGGATACAAAGGAGTTTGGCAATTTAGAAAGGTGGAAAAAAGCGTGCTGCTTTGTACATGTGTCCAGAAAAAGACAGGAGAGAGAAAGAAATGACTCCTCAGAAGTCAATCACTAAGCGCTGTATGACAGCATCACAGTTCAGTGATGCCATCAAAATTGTCTAGCATTTTGCTGAAAATAGGTATTTTTTGCATTTTTGCAGTCACTGCTTTTTTTTTTTTTAAAAAAAAAAAAAAGAGGTTCATTTACCTCTGAAATGTGAAAATGTACTTTTTAAATGGTCTTGATAGAAAAAGTCATTTTTAAAACTATCTCCTTCCCACTTCAAAAAAATGCTTCAGGATCTTGGATTTGACTTAGTTTTACTAAAACATAAAAGGTTTTGCTTCATAAATCTGCATACTATGGCAAAAATTCCCATTTCTACATTAGAAAAAAAAAAAATATGAAAATTTTAAAACGCATATTTGTACACTCATTATATTTTACTTATATCACATCCTATTCAAAAAACTCTTGCTTACCCATTATTATTTATGCGGATCCTGTTTAGCTTTTTAGTTTAACAATGTTTTGAGAAACATCTGTTAATGGCTTAAAAAAATTGCAGGATGTTCATAGGACTTTCATACAATGCATCATATAGATGTCTTTAGAAGGACGTAGGTAAGCCCTGAGAATGCACCAATCCACATAAGCCTGCACAGTTTCCTTTGGACTTAATGAGCTTAAAATACAGAACTCCAGTGAATTAATACACATCAGTAGCAGTTGTGGCTCACAAAAAATTTCTAAGCACCTGATGGCTGCACGCTGCCATCAGCTGGTAACTGCAAGAGAAAAATGAATTGCTCTAAAACTTATAATCTCTCCACTTGGTAGGAAATACTATTAACAATCAGCTGTATCTTCTTTCTCACACATGAATGAACTTTCAGATATGTATTATACATTTAGTGCACATCATAGTGAACATCAGAGAGCGAAGTCAGGTTATTTTTAGAGAGGAATAACAAAATCCTTCTTAAAACAATGCCAAGTTTAATATTTGCTCTAAAACAACCTAAGAGCTTTACCTCATCAAATACTTTAGAACCCACATGCTTGTCCAGGACTGGGATGTAGGTAGTGCCATGAGGGACAGCTGTCGGAGCCAAAGCATCCAGGATGGTGAGACGCCTGGCGACCAAGCCGTGAGTCCTTAACCAGTGAGCTGAAGAGGTACCTACACAACTAGGGGAAAAAGAGACTGTAGGATGCAGCACGAGGTAGAAATGCAGTTGAGCAGTTCCAAAGGACTCAAGAAAAATATAAACTATCACTTTTGTGATGTATCTATATATGCACAAATGTACCTTTTACATGGTCTTTTCACATCTCCCCGCATTTTCAGATCTGGAAAAAAAAACATTTGCAATGCATTACGTCATGGCTTTTGTGCAGATAGAAGAACACAAACTTACACTACCACAACAGTAGCATCATCTTTTTATTTTAGCCTACCAGCAGTGTCACAAGGGCTGTATAGCAATGTCCATTTCCGTGGCTAAATTTATCAATGAGAATTATATTTCCCGTGGCTCTTTCTTGGTGCTTGATCAATATTAACCGAGTTACCATATCCTTCATGGTATGTAATGAATAAAGAAATGTGTAAAGAAGATAGGGAATACTTTAATTAAAAAAAAATCCTTTGAACTTCATGTATACATTTATTTCCCATAAACCAAAAGAAAGATTAATCAGTTTATCCCCAAATTCAAGATATAATACCAAGTAGTATCACAAATGAGATGGCTTGGAGTGGCTAATTTAAGGTATATCACTATGAAAATCTGTATAAACACAAAAGGTATCTAAGGAACTAAAATGAAGACATCAAAATATTCAAGCTTTGAAAGTCTTTACAGAGAGGTGAGGTTTTAGAACTGTGTTGTATACCTTGCTGACAAAAAGCAAGGATGCTTCTGTGCAGCCTCAGTCACAGCTGCGGCACAACTGCGGTGCGTCGGGGACACAGACAAGCTATTCTCACACTAACTGCCTTGGGCACTGGACCAAGGAATGTGGCAGCACAGCAAGGGCACTACTGCAGCACCCTCCTGCATGTCCAGCCCTCTGCATCTCTGCTGAGTTTCACTCACTCCTCTTTTCTGCAGGTTTGCTTAGTTTTGTCCCTAATGAGATACCACTCATTTCAAACCTATTGGGAGAAATCTTACCATCTGTCCCACTACCAGCTCCCTGTTGGTTTAACTTGCCTTTGAAAGTGGTTGCAGATTTCACATTCTTTCTGTCAGAAAACCCCTTCTTTTCAGGAGATACTCTTTCCTCTGGGCTTTCTTCCCTAGATTTCATTTTATGGCTCAGGATTCTCAACAGACTTGTCTTTGTTTGTTCTGTAGGTGTTAAAAGGGAAAGAAAAGAACAGCTAATTTATTAGTCAAAATACACAGCAGAGATTTTTGAAAACTAAATTATTCTTTGGTTGTCCAGTCCCAATTTTAGGGGACCACCTGCCCAAGACATCAGTGATAATACAACTTCAGTGCTAATTTGTACTCTGTGTTTTCCCAGGGGTGAAGACTTTTTTTCACATCAGCCAGATAAATTCAGTTTTAGATTGCATCTATGTGATGCTTCAAAGAGAAATTTAGTGTTCTAAGGAAAAATATGAGTTAATTAATGATGTAACTAATGAAACATAGAGCAGCTCTTCATTTTCGTCAGTGATGTGCTTAATTAGATTAGAAAGAAATGAGTCAAATATGTACTGTTAACAAACTGCTTACATAAGTTTTATAGCATTTCTGTCAAAACAGTTCCATCTTTCATTGCAGGGCTTGTGATGAAGCATAAATGAGAAGACATTTGTCAGTCTGGCTCAAAACAGTAAGACAGGTGAGAAGCAAAATGATTAAGTTAGAATTACAGGAAAATGGCTTCTTATGCAATCAAAGGCCTCATTTATTCCCACAAGAAGCGATGCTTTAGAATTAGCACAATAGTTTAAAGTGAGTAGATCAATTCTACTAACGACGACGGTTCATTTTAGATTCTTACCTGCATAAAGCACCTTCTTCCTTTGGGCTGGGCTGCCACCCGTCGCCTGCCAGGCACAGGCTGCGCGCCGACGCGGAGCTGGCATCGCTGCCTCTTCAGAAGCACAGCCTGGCCTCTTGTGAAGAGCAGTACTCAGCTCTTGAGCACGTGTGGTTACAGAAGACACAGCCAGTATTTGCTTGGGAGTGTCGCTCCTAAGTGACAAAAACAACAACAGCAAACAAGAGATAAATGAGCTTCTAAAACATGATCTCATTGTTTAAAAAAATGCTTATAAGTGCCAAGCTAAAGCGTTCTGGAAATTTAAATACTCCTTTCAATTATTTCCAAATACTTGCAGTATTATTATACTTGCATTCCAAAGAAGGGATCAAAGGCAATTAAAATATTGTTAAAAAGTTGTTCATTAATCCATTTAAAATGTTGTTCATTAGGTTTAAGGCAACATCCTAATGTATATTTTTAATGAGGTCAGAATGTTCTGTAGTAGTAGCTTTGAATTCTAGGGGAAAGAGTAAAATAATGAACAGTAATGAAAGCAAGTGATACATATATACATATGTCCCAGCATTAATAAAAAATAAATAAACCAACTTTGTTATAAGTACTTAATTTCATTTTTATACTGGACAACCTACCTTCCCTTCCACATACATTAAATCATTCAACAGGACACTCTACTTTAAATTTATTTTTATTTAAAGCATTTGTTTTATCACATGCATATTGATTTTAATTTACTGTAAGACTGTCACTGAGTTTGTCAACTGAGTTTTGATGCTGAACCTGAAAACACTTTTAATGATGAATTTACTTATACTTTGATAAAAAGCAGCTCTATCAATAGGATAATCATTATTTTTAATGAATCCCTTGGGTCAAAGGGAGCAACTCTACCATGTGCTGAAAACATCAAAATATGTTCATCTCTGCGTTAGTTATTCCTAATATTTGAGTCTATTGTTTTGTAACAGTAAAGTATTACTGTATTAATTATTGTATTAATTACAGGTCTTTTTCCATCAATATAACTGTTTCTTCTGAAAATAATTCAAAATTTCTTCTTGAAAAAGGAGAGTTAAAATGCAACACTATGCAGAAGGAGAAACCTAACAAATAGCTCTTACTACACATCAGCAAAATGCGAGTTCAAGGACATACTTGTTCTCTGTGTCTTTTTCTCCATTACACCAATCCACCATCAGACATTCATCATGAAAATTCTTCACTTTCTCTAGATCTCTTTCTCCCTTTTCAATCTCTTTTCTTAGAAGGCGCATATCTTCACTCTATCAAAGAGAAAGTTAAATGTCTTATTACAATTACTCTTTAAAAGTTTCATTTATGAACCAAAACTATCCAAGTTCTGATAATAATTTTGAACAATGATCCAGTTAGGACAGCCACATAATTTTGCATACTTCTTCAGGGAAACTACCTGCTCCCTGTAGTCTCCCTGCTTCCTAAATCAAAGTTTGTTTTGTTCATTTTCTGCACATACAAGTAAGCTGACAGCAAAAGAAGATAGAAGTGTATTTGGCAACACAGGGTGATCATTTAATTGATTCGTGCTTTTTAGGAAAAAAAAAATAGCATTCCCCAAAAAGCCAGTTATGTTTTGCAGTATGAACTGCCATGTTTCTAAATAATACGGTGAGGTCAGGAGTTCATAAATAAATAAAATACAAGATATGTACATGTCAACTATTATTGTTCCATCAGTCCACCAGATCACAACACAGATCACATTCAGTCCTTGAAAAATGGGAAGTAAAAAACACTGTCTTTAACTAAGTGTTGGAAATGAACAAACTGGGAATCATTTGGATCACAGGCAGAAGAAACAGGAAGGAAATTCCAAAGATGACCCCTTTCCAACCCCCACAGGGTACAAATTCTGGCTTCGGACAGCAGAGGTTCTGGTCCTCATCCTTCCAACCTGTGCCAGAGTCACACACCAGCAGAGTCACCAAAATTGTCCAGTGCATCCCCTGACATATTGCCAGAGCTGGGGTGTTTTCATATCTTCCTTCTTCTAATTACTCTCTGCAGCAGTCTAAATTTCCTGCTACTGTCTTGTTCTCAGTTGTAGTTCCACTACAGCCATTGTTAAAATTTGTGGAACTAATTAACTGAGTGTTAGCTTTAATTAAAAACAAGAATATGCTTTCAGTGGGTATTTCTTTCAGCCTATTCAGGATTTTCCTATTGGGAATTGTTAGATTGAGCTCCTTAGTTACACTCGACAGGTCTCTGCTATTCTAGTAACTTTAGTCATTACAGATTTCTCCCCAGTGGCTGTTGTAGAGGAAACTTTTAGCAAAATTCAGCTCTCTGTTGTCTCATTCATTAACAGGATACAAAACATGTTTTCATTTTACACAATAACTTACCTCTGAGACAACAGACATCATGAGTGTTTCTTCCAGAGCTGAATTTGACCTAAATGTATGTCTTCTTTTTAGCAACATTAGCACAACAAACGTCCTTTACATATTTGGGCTTACTTGTTGTTTTCTATTAAAATATCATAATCAAAAAATGGCACAGTCACTTCTTTCACATCCCTTAGGATTTGACTAGAATTAACCTTGTTTTCTAAATAATATATTGTATGAAACTGCAGTAATGCAAATCCTGTGGCCTCTTCAACAGCACAAAGCAGCAAGCATATGTATTTAGAAATACTCACAGCAATAGTCTCTGCAGCTTCGGGATCAGTCAAATAAATGTTGTAATAATGAAATCGTCCCCCTGTTTCTGTAGCTAGTTCATGCAAAAATTTATTGGCTTCTGTATCATCACAGTTGAAGGATACAGTATGAATGGGAATCTTACGGTGAACCTGGACTTGAGCCAAAATTGTTTGAGGGCGCTGAAGAACAAAAGTGTTTATTAAACATATGGCATGTAAAATGTATTTATCAAAATGTGGAGAATCTGTATGGAATCTTAGCAGTCGTAATGGGACTTACAGACAGACACAGCTCAGTTAAAAGCATGGATTTTAGACCGATTACATATTTCATAATTACATAAAATGAATTCATTTTGAACTAAATTTGTAGTTCTGAGGTACAGGATACTCTACTGAAATTAAATTAAAACGATAAAATAATTAGTATGCTTTGTTTCTGAAGTTTTAAAGGTATATAAAGCATTAAATTATGAGAAATTAAATGTGCCCTACAATATATGTCCTAGTTAGCAAAGGTAAGTGCTAAACAATGCAGATCTTATTCAACTGTAAATTGAGAAGTTTTAATGACTGACAGCCAATAACAATAAACCTTCCTTGAGAAACTAACAAAGATTAAAACTAAAATTAAAAGAAAATTTAATATGTAAATCAAGCTGTTTCATCCGCTAATTTAAATCAGGATTAATTACTCTTTGATATTCAAGTAACTTTGAAGCATGTAAATCTACCTTGATTCTTGAGTTACTTTCCTTTGATCAAGAAAAATAGAGCAAAAATAATAGTAAGCCTCTAGCATTTTTTCATTATCAGGGCATAAAAAAGTTATTTCTCTAAGTTTATGATGCTTTTGGAATCAGAGATTTATTGCATCTGCTTAAGCAATTAATTTTATGTGACTTTCAACACAACTATTTACCTAAGCAAAGTAAATACTTATATACTTAATGACTTATTTGGTAAAAAATCTTTAGCTCAAATTCACTTATTTTGTTATCAGTCACTTTCTTGTTATGTTTCTAAGCCATCACACAAGGTGGAAAGGTTTTCATAAGGTTTTAAATCCAATCATGGGAGGTTGCAAGCTCTTAATATTTAAATATTAAAATTTAAATATTTAAATATTTAAAAAACATTTAATTTAAATATTTAAATAAATATTTAAATAAAATATTTAAATTAAAATTTTATGGGACATTCATTATTTTTTGATTTTTAATTAACGAGAATATTTTTGCTAAGTTAGGAATATAATAGGTACGGTTTAACACTAATCCTAAGCTTAAACATTGACATATAATTTTAACAATTATTGGATCCTTAAAACAACTAATTAGAAATTACATGGATTATCACACATCGAAAGTGGCAGCATGGGAGAAGAGTTCTCATCAAAATCCTTTCACAAACAGCACACTTTAGAGACACAATTTATTGATATTATGACCACTTCCATGAGACTCAGCACTGAGCTATTATACCCATCTCCTACAGTTTGCCTCAGCCTTCTGCCACCATCCCCGCAGCACCACGCTAGTTCGTTTTCTGCTATTTCAGAAATACCTGGTCAGGTCTCCCATCAGTCAGAAGATAAATGGCTTGAGTGTCAGTATCAGCAAGAGCAACCTGCAGAGCTCGGAGAGTATTTGTGGAAGTTCCAACCTAAGCAAGCAAAAGGAAGTAGATAATGTTGAATGGACAGAAAATCAAAGCAAATGTCAAAGTAGCAAATATAGGCACCAAATTGGTGCCATTCTGTGCTTATCCAACCAGACATGGTGGCAAGAAAGCCAATGTCATGACAGTCTTCACAAAAGGCAAGAGGGAGGACCCAGGCAACTACAGGCCAGTGAGCTTCACCTCCCTCCCCAGAAAAGTGATGGAACAGCTCATCCTGGCAGTTGTCTCCAGGCACGTGGAGCACAAGAAGGTGCTCAGGAGTAGTCAGCATGGATTCACCAAGGGGAAATCCTGCTTGACTAACCTGATCGCCTTCTATGACAGAATGACTGGCTGGATGGATGAGGGGAGAGCGGTGGATGTCATCTACCTTGACTTCAGCAAGGCTTTTGACATTGGCCCTCACGGCATCCTTCTGGGCAAGCTCCGGAAGTGTGGGATAGATGAGTGGACAGTGAGCTGGAGTAGGAATTGGCTGGATGGCAGGGCTCAGAGGGTGGTGATCAGTGGCGCGGAGTCTAGTTGGAGGCCTGTGGTTAGCGGTGTCAGTCCTCGGTCCAGTCCTGTTCAATTTATTCATCAATGACCTGGATGAAGGGACGGAGTGCTCCCTCAGCAAGTTTGCTGATCTGGGAGGAGTAGCTGACAGCCCAGAGGGCTGCACTGCCATCCAGAGGGACCTGGACAGACTGGATAACCGGGCAGTGAGAAACCTCATGAAATTCAACAAAGACAAG
>VZSV01000019.1:2876712-2895118 GCA_013398735.1 Nothocercus julius | reverse complement strand
CAGTGAGGTGGATGGGGCAGCCTCTTTTCAGTGGTGGTCACTGACAGGACTAGAGGAAATGGCCACAAACTGAAGCACCAAAAGTTCCACAGGAACTTAAGGAAAAATTTCTTGACAGTGAGGGTGACAGAGCCCTGGCACAGGCTGCCCAGGGAGGCTGTGGAGTCTCCTTGTCTGGAGATCTTCCAAACCCGCTTGGACACAGTCCTGTGCCACATGCTGTAGGTGACCCTGCGTGTGCAGGGGGGTTGGACTAGATGACCTCTGGAGGTCCCTTCCAACCTTAAGCATTCTATGATTCTATGATATAAGTGAATTGTTGAGCAATAGAAATACAAGCTGTGGCAAAAGCAATCACTAAAAGACTATAAACATATAGCAGGATATAATATAGAAGATATATTGCATTTTACCATTACTGTTCTTGATTGCCAACTCATCACACTCGACACATATTTTACTTAATCAAATAATTCAAACTCATAAATGAATTGCTCAAGATGTTTCTCAAAAATAGGGAAAAGACTTACTGGCTTTCTCAACTAATTTCTTTCCAAACTACCTTCTGTCTAATCCCTCAGCACATCAATATAAACCTAATTTGTTTTTCAGCAAGAATGTTATCCATGACAATAAAAATACAAGTAACAGTACTGTGCCTTCTAGAAATTCATATTTAAGCAACACTTTTCATGTGTCATTCACATACTTAGTGTTCATGACTTGGCTTCTTTCTTTCTAGACTCAGCACAACTCCTAAACTCACTGAAATGCAACTCAAAGCTTACAGGAACCCAAAAACTGAAATAATTTATATCTTCAGATTTCTACCTTTCAAATATTCCATGTACAAAAATTACTAAATTTAAGGGAAAAGTGAAGTTTTATCAATGTAGAAAAATGTTGTGTTAATTCTTATTTTTAGATTTGAACGGGACCCAAAAAAACTCCTTTATAAGATACAAGTCTGTTTTATGGTAGTATAATGCATGAGTATCTGTTCAGAGAGCAATGACAATTATAGAAGCCCAAGTGAGAAGCAACCTAGCATCCACATATATACCACATTGCAGAAGATACATATGCCCTAACATTGACCCTACAGCCAAAAATATGTTAAAAGAGAGCATATTACTTCCGTCCTATTAAGTGTGTTAGCTAAAACGTCTTCCAGTCTGTCTTTCTTCCAAGAAGTTTATTAGAAAAGGTAGAGAAAGTAAATCAGGTAAAACAGATGGTACAGTCTCGAGTGACCCTGCAGAACTACGTAACATCTATATGGGCCAGGCAAGATGATCACTTAGATCCTTTATACTCCTATCCCCTTTTCCACAGAAAGATCTAACAGTACTCGTTCACAAGCCTGAGCTATTTCTTGTGTTAAATGCATCTAATATTCTTTATGTTTTAGTATGCATCTCAGAGTTTTAAGCACATCACCCTTAACTATGTCTAAATTAGCCATCTTGGGTCTTTCTAATGATGGTACCTGGTTTCGAACTTCTTCCACTTTTCATGGGAAAATACATATAATGTGGATGTGGATGATATGAAGAAAATGCATGACTATGAATGTTATGGTAAATCTTCTTAATTTTAGATTTCTTGGTTGCTACTTTTACAAGCACACCATTGTTTTTTGTAAATTATAAATGAATGTGACATGTCTCAATTACAAGGCATTATCACCCCACAAAATGTAAATGTTATCAACCTCTAAAGGATTTTTAAGACACAGTTACTGTTTATAGCTCCCTATTCAGCATCTCTGGGAACCAAAGCATACAACATGAGATCAAAGGATCTCTTCTGATTGATATTCAGAGAGATCTGCTGTTCCTTTCAGCTTCACTGTCAAGCCAGCTTTTCTGATCTCAGGCTTATGCCTACGCTGTTTTAAACAGTTTAAAAGGCCAGGAGCAGACGAGATCCTTGAAAAAAATGTAGACAGCTCTTGTACAATTCCCTGTGCTTTTCAGAAATCCAGAGCTGGGCACTTGAAAGGAAATGCATAGAGTCAACAATTCACAGCTTCAGTGAATAGTGATAAAAAAGGCCATTACCAAATGCACATACAAAATGGTGTCGAATCAAGCTAGCTCAAGGTATGATCAAACCTGCATGATGCTGTAGCACATGCATGGCTTAACCAGAGACAATTCTCTGGGTCTGAAGGCAGGACCTTTAGGCTTACTAACCACAATTACCTAACTGCTCAACCAGTCCGCACCAATGTTTCCCCCTTCTCTATGCATTTGTGTTACTCTTTTCTGAGTATGATGGGTTATTATCACTTGAGGAAGGGTGAGGAGTTTGATTATATGTTCTTCTGTTAGCAAATGTAACGTGCGATATGTGTGTGCTGATTTGCAGTCCCATGCTGGTAATGCTGCTGTCCACATTTGACTCATGGACTGGTCTGAAGCTGTTGGCCGTTGCACTCAGGTTAGTGTGTGACTGTGGCAGACCACAAACACTTCTATTCTGTTTGAGGGAAAAATCACCAGCTTTTGGCCACAGGCAGAGAGAACATTGGAAAGATAGGTGGGTGTCTGTCTGACTCAGTATGGCTGCTCTCATCTTTCTGTAGAAGTTGAGAGCCAGCTGCCTGCCTGTGCACCCAAAGGGACATGAGGAGTTCCTGCAGCTCCCTGGCACCAGCTGGGAGCTGCCCAACAGACCATTTCGTAAACCACCCCTGGGCTGTAGGCCTGCCCACAACTCCCCTTGTCCATGCAGCATCCATGAAGCAAGAATGACAAATCTAAACACAGGATCTGAGTCTGTCTCCTGCAGATATCAAACTTACATTGTAGTTATTGGAAGTATCAAGCTGTAAGTGCAATTAATATGAATTTATAAACATGCCCACCGTGAAAAGATAATACCTGACACAGCTGATGCTTTTTATTCTGATCAGCTAAACTCCACACCTCCTCTGCATTCTCAGGAAACTTAAGTCAAACACTTAGTCAATCCGAATAAAACACAGATAATTTTTGATAATTAGTTTCCATGTTACCTCAAGTCCTTTTATCCAAAGCCAAGCATCCTGCAAATTCTTCTCATTAACTTCAGCCAGTTTCTCTTGCCATGTCACTGCTTGAGCACTAAATTTCACAAAGTTAAATCTCTTTTTGTGTCTCAGTTGCTCCTGAAAGAGACAACATCTGAATTTTTCAATATTTTGTTGTATTCCCAACTGCTGACTAGTTAGAGTCAGACTAGTAGAGTCTTAATTAGCATATATTGATTATATGGTTACAATAAATTATGGTATGATTGAGTTATGACATACAGAGAGACACACGGAGACAGAGAGATGGGTTCTAAACCTAGACCGTTTGAGAAACAAAGTATCTAGGAGGGTGAGAAACAGAGATGAGGCTGGATATGAACCGTAGGATAAGGAGGAGATAATGACTGTTTTATAAAGGAAATTAAAAATAAGAATCAAAATACGACATTGTTTAGAGCAGGAGAACAAGGAGAAGAATTGGGACAGTAAAGGGAGACTTAAGAATTTCCTGAAGTTGTTTTTTGGACAGAAGTTGAAACAGACTGAAAGTTCTATACAAGCTGGTACAAACTTTCAGAGCCTAGAGTCTTTTGATTCCTTGTTGCCACCATTTGTGTGCAGACACCTGTGAAACCTTCTAGCACAGTATCTATTCTTCTAATGCAGATCCACCAGACAATCACATCTCACTATCTCCTGTCAGTTACACACTTAGTTCAAAAAACTCCATTACAGTTTTTTTTTTTTTTTTTAGCCCAACTAATGATTGCTATCAATGTCAGACTGATGGAATATTTATTTGTCACTGGCAAAGTTAAAGTACACAACTGAATGTAGTACACTCATTACAAATCACAACATGCCAGTGGAATTGGATGACATTGCTTAAAAATAAAAATGAAAATTCTAAAGGTGTTTCATCACATTGCACTGTTTTGTTTGTTTGTTTGTCTTCAGAATCATCACTTAAATCAAACCTGTATGAGCTGAAATATTTTCTCCTTCACCAATGACAACTTGTCCTTCATAGACTGAGATGTATCAATAAGAATATAGACATCATCTTCAAACACATTTCCAAAGAGCCCTCTGCTCCCTTGCTGAAGCCACTTAATCCTGGGATGAGATGGGAGAAGAAAAAAAAAAAACACATCAGAGTATTGTGTATCAAAGTCTAACAGGAAGCATCTTTTTTTAATCATTGCTGCATTTCTTATTCCCTTTCTCTAAACATCTGTCATTAGTCACTATCATATGCAGTAAACTGGCCTGAAACCTTTAGTCACTCACTACCTAACAAGGCAAGACCTTCTTTGTTTCTTATTTCAGCAGGAATTTGGAGACAGATGAAACACAAAGCTAAAGGGCAACTTTATAGTGTCAGTGTCAGATACTGACAATTTCCTCTGTAATTCCATTGCCCCTGTAACTGTTCTCCAAGCTGAAGTCAAGAAATCACATAAACATATGCTAATATCCCTCCCCATTCAGGAAATCACTTGAGAACCTATTCTGCAAGGAACTTAAGCACTTTAAAGAGTCCTAATGTAACACAGATGCTTAAATGCCTTGCTGACCTGGGGCCTTAACCACAGTCTTAGTTTTACATCTCAAACAGAATTTGAGCATGCCTGCCAGTTAAATATGTGCATGCACACAGTTGTGTGCAAGAATATTTCCTCAGCAATGGCTGCAACTGGTTCAAATCTAATTTCCCGTGAGAGTCATTAACTCCTTGTCTACTCTGAAGCATCATCATTTAACAGGCTGAACATAATGGCCTTGGGAAAAATTTTACTCAATTCCAGAGAGGTTAAAAAAATGTTATCACAGAAACTGAAAAGATCCTATTATGTTTGCTACTGACAAACATTCTACCACTAGTTAGTCCCAAAAAGTGTTTGATGAAGCCTACTAAGATTTTGTTATAATGAGATGAGCCATTCAAGCCATAATCTTGGCTTTGCATTTCAAAAACACAAATTCATCACAGCCCTTTAGCTCAATTTTTGCTTTCACAGTATGTAAATATTATGCTAAAAATAGCAAAAATGAAGATACACCAAAAGGAATAACAAAATTCTGCTCAACTTTGCTAAATATATTCAGGCAATTACAGTTGTGGTAGAGAAGCAGCAATAAAGTTTAAAAAAAAAGAAAGTTCACATCCTGCTTTTTTTTGATGAGATATCTTATTGCCCTAATATACAAAACAGAAAGCACTGTGTGTACTCTTTCTGTTTGCTCTAGGATATCTAATGTGAAATTGTCCTTCTTTTCCTAATGTAGATATAAAAGATAAGATTTATTGAATCTGTAATGGAGATATGCACATTTGAGTTACTAAGAGGAAGATTGCTTTTGCAGACAACAATAGAAATGGGTGCTTTTAGAGTATAATCCATTTAACCTATTTGAGGCCATCTGTAGGGCAGATGAGTCACACCTAGAATTGCCTATTTTTGTGTAGACTTCCTACAGAATCTGCAAGTACATGTGCCTATATTGCTATAGAAACATAAACCATGAAGCCAGCTTGACATGTGTTCCTTAATAATTTGCTTATACCCTGCCTCTGATTTAGAGTGTTCATATTTTTTCCTCTCCAACACAGAATTACAGCCAAGGCAGAGAGCCATTACCAGTATGGGCACAAGGCAAGCTACGCTACTCGGTATGAGTGCCAGGTATAGATCCCTGGTCCCCTTTCATTTAGCAGTGCTGTCATAATTTAGATAACTGGCTCAGCAGCCAACATCTGCACTTGATCAGCAGAACAGCCCAGCTGTTCATGGTTTCACAGTTTCAAATTATGTGTCATCTTCAGTTGTCCTGGGAATATTTCAGGAGAGAGGTTATCTAATTTCACATAATGCTAGCCCCACTAACAATTAGGAAAAAAAATCTATCCCTGTGAACACTCTGTGTTATAAGAAACATGTTCAAGCTCCTCTGGCAACCAAACAAGTGCTCTCTTTTGTCAATTTCCTCCTCCTGATTAGGGGACATCTGCTCCCCACATGATGATAGCATGTAGTTAACCTTTGCTCCATCTTTTTAGGGAAGAATATCTTTGAAAATGAGCAAGTTCAGAAGAGCACTTGGTTGATCTTTGCAGCTGACTCATCTACAAGGAAAACTATCCAAAGGCTAGTGTAATATGCTCTTAAAGAGCAAGAAAATGGAAACTAGAAGCATCTGTTTTCTCTTTAAAATGTATCACAAGAGATTCTTAGGTATACAGATTGAATGTCTACCAAGTTTTATTGATCATTCCAGAAGTCTGGCATTTTGTGTTCCAATGCTTTTTATAACTTGAGCAGTATTTCGGGAGTGTGTGGAATGACTTGAATTTTTCTGATCCATCTCGAGAATAAAAGGTAACAAAACTTTTCATCAGATTATTTCCATAGATACAGAGACACAGAATTCTAATTCAAAAATGGATTTCTCCCTTCATACTGCTATTGGCAGTTTACCAGCTACTTCAGTTTATTATGGCAGTAAAGGAAACTTTCCAACAGCAATGTAAAGTAACACAAACTGAATTTATATGACAGGAAACTAACCTTCCTTCCACTTGTCTGAGAACAGTCCTCATTTTCTCTTCATACTGCTTGTATTTTTCTGTAGTAACATGCACATGAACTACAGAGCCATCTTTCCAGAAGGCATGTACAAACTTGTCACAGTATTTTGCATGAATTACCTTCCTCTTTGTCTCCTACAGCAAAGAAACATAGGTTGCATGTTCCAAAACACACCCTTTTGCTATAATATTTGGAAAACGAACTTCAAAGGCCCATGCATATTGCAAAGGAAGAACTGCAGAAATGGACACAGAATAGAGTGCCACAGAATTTGTTCCTAGCAAAAGCCCAGAGAAAATGTTCTCATGCTCTAGCTAGCAAGAACAAAGTGTACTGAATAGCATAATGGTAGAGTTAGAGAAAAACAAACAGAAAACAAATGAAAGGTAGACTAATAAGGCATTGCTGAAGCCTTTCAGATCATAGGCAGCCCAGAAGGGCAGATGCCATAATTTTTAAGCAGACAGGCCTTTGAAGAAATCTTTTTTATGACCATCTTTGTCCCATCCTACTAAGAAACCAGTTTTAACAAAACCCACATCACAAAAAATCAAACACTTCAACATAAATAGAGCTATTAATCAACACCTCAAGTTGTAAATCAAAAAAAAAACCAACAACCCACAGGATGTGAGGGAAAATTAACGATACTAACAGCATCAGTTTGAGAAGATTCATCCTCTGGTTTACTTTTTATGTCAACAATCCCATCTGCATGGCGAAAACTACAATCAGCAAGTGCATCATACAGTGTCAGCTTCCGAGCTTTCAAGCCATACTTCTGCAACCACTCCTCTGAGGACAAATATTCGTCAGACTTATGCTCCTGTAGCGAACGATCAGGTTGGTTTGCTAATAAGGCAAATAAAAATAAAAACACTTTCATGTTTAATACAGTTCATTTTTGATAAGCCATTTCCAAAATATGCTATGATACTGGGGTCAAAATTATCAAATTTACGGCCACACTTTGTCTCCTAATTCTTGCTTAGTCTCCTAAATAAACCACTAACAGGTGATTAGGCTATCAGTATAATTGCCTAAATACGGATTTAGGAGCCTAACTAAACATTTTAATTTTCACAGCAGAACTGTTTTGCAGAAATTTGAGAAGGATCCCCTGGCAGATCCTGAACAGAATACAGAATTTAATCAGAATAATTGCCCAGATATTCTCCAAACATAAAACATGGAACTCTCTGTGGCATAAGAAGATATGACAGTCATTAAAACTGTCTAGTATATTCCCTTGTCAGCTCTAATTATCAGTTTTTTATGATTGCCCCTCCCAGAAGAGTTTCTGACTGCTAACTATAATCTTCTGTGTAATAGACTTGCCTAAGCATAGCTGTTAAGGAAGGAAGAGAGCTTAAGAGAGAGACAGACAGAAATTAAGAAAAAGAGTATGGATGCTTCTCAAAAGACGGAGGAAAACACTTTGTGTTCTCATTATGTGGACAATTTTCTACAGATGTTTTTTAAGGAGCTTTCACACTTTTGGGCTTTGTAGGACAGATTCCTGCTTTGACAGAGTCATCTATAGCAGACCTGTGTCTCTTGCCAATCTTACCCTCTAAATCTTGTCAAGTTTTAAACTCATATGATCAGCTGTTAAAAGTTGGCAGCTAAATTCTCTGAAGATTCATTGCTCTATAGTTGTTCTACTTGCACTGACAGCTTTGGAGTGAGTGGATATTTCTGATGGATTTTTAATAGTCTCTACTTCAGTTGTGGTTTATTATTATTATCAGGTAATTCTCTGCAACAGATTCCTTTATAACTGGTGTAACCCATCAGAAAATTGAGAGCAAAGAATCGCAATGGGATCAACACATAAACAGAATATTTTTGGTCTTATAAAATTTGTTTTAAGTGCTGAATTGTTGAATTACAAAATGCCTGAATAGATTCCCCCATAAGATGTATAAATTTAAGTAGAATCATTTGAGAAAAGGAAACATCAGAAGATATAATTGGAAATTCAGTTGAAAATATAGGCTAACACTGTATCATCTTGTTGGTTCTTTGAGAGAAGGCTATTTAAAAAAAAAAAAAAAAAAAAAAAAGCAAACTTTGGCAGAGATTTTACTCTGTTTCTCCACAATATTGCCTTTTTATAGCTTGCATACTTGTGTGCTATCTTACATTTTCTCTAGATCTGTGCTCTCCCCCTCAATATCAATATTGATACTGAAAGAAACGGGATTTTTTTATCTGGTGCCACTGTTCTCATGTTTACCTTTTTCATATCATCCTGTTTTATAAATTCTCTTAAGGAGCATTTCTTAGGACTGGGAACTACACATCTCTGGATACTGGTAACAGGATAAAGAAAGAGCTCTACTCATCACTAGCTCAATAAACCACACCTAAACTGAATGACTCAGCAGCAGTTCGCATATCTAGGTGAATTTATTTCGTCACAATTTAATTTCAGTGGACTTTTGTGATATAAGCCTACTCTGGTTAGATGCAGCTATGGTGACTACAGTATTGATATCCTGAGCCTGTAAACAATCCTATCTGTTCCCTTAACAAACACAGGCATCAGTCGGCATCAGTGCAGGTGCACAGCCAGCGTCTGTCCATGTGCAAACATTTGCTTTCTAGTTGTGTGTGGCCCTTAGGACAGCTGCTCTGACAACTGTCACACATGCACTTAGGGAGCTCTACACAGAAATCTGTCATTTTTCTTTTTTCCACGTGCTATACATAAAAAGTCATGTCTCAGTTCAGGTAACTTCATCATCTGGAAAGTCATTATCCCTTGGTTTCTGTCTCTCTTGCTACAGAACATTGCTATCTTTAGAACAGATCATACTTTACAGTAGAGCATTTACAAAGAGGAAAGCAAAAACAGGAAGAAAGGCAGACAAAGGCAGCCAAACAGAAAAACTGCAGTCGTTTGGACCAATGGGCAAAAATTAGACAACGCTGAAGAACTGTCATAATTTAAATGTAAATCATGCTGTAATTTAATTTCTTTTAATTCATCTAGAAAGTGATTACATTTGAAGGCATACACTAAAAGAACACTAAAGCTTCACAGTCAAGCACTCATAAATTAACAAGCCCTGGAATTAAAGCTGCCCTTGCAACTTCTTTGTGGTCCTTTTTTTCACATGCATCACGATAGTTGTCAAACTGCATATTGGCAGTCCTGGTGACTCGGAGAACGTTCTCATCAGAACACTAAGAACTGTATAATATCCCTCCACAGAATAATAAAGCTAAGCTAAGTCCTGAGGAGTTATGTTATTGCCAGATGTTTAAATCCAGTGCAGGCAGGCAAAGCTCCCTGCTTCAGACTCTCACCACTACAACCCACTCATACACCTCAACACACTGCTGACAGAGCTCAGGTGGTGTACAAGAGACTTTACTAACCGTTTTTCAGAAAAGAGTTATCTGTCCCTTGCCTCCACCTAGCCAAAGTGAAAGCAATTGCACTAAAGAAAAAACCCTGGAACTACACAAAATCATTGACGAGTTGTGCTAACTCAGCCTGAATTTTCTATCAACTTAAGCAAAGAAAAAAACCTCCCTAGATTCTATGTAAGTATCTTAAACCCCGGGCCTAAGACAGAACATAGGCACTGACACTCACAACTATGATCATGAAAATCCAGCTCCTCAGTTGCAATCTAACCCTGAAGCCACCTAGACTCTACAAACTCCTAAATTTCCAGTATTTAAAACTTGCCGGTGTTATCACTGTGCTCCAGAGCACTGCGCCCAGAGCACCTCCATCTCAGCAAGGCTGAGCAGCTTCTCACAGATCCCTGTTTAACCCTTCCAAGGGTTCAGAAATCAGTAGTGCTTCTATCTCCAGAAAGGGTCAGTCGAACATGCACAGAACAACAAACAGATCATGCTCTGGACAAAATATAGAAGTGGAAACTGTTTAATGAATAGATGTGGGTGTTATGCCATGTATCTTAACACAACAGGGTCCATAACACTCACCTAAAAATAGAGTAACTTGGTTTCAATTCTCTCTCCCTCTCCGGGGGAATTCAAACCCAAACTTCTTCCCTTTCAGGGGAATATCCTAGCTACAAGATTAGAAGCTATCCCAAGAAGGTCATGAGGGAGAAAGACTTCACAGCACTCCGCAAAACACAGCAAAAGATTTACTGGCTCCAGCAGAGAGGGAGAGAGCACAAAAGAGGAACTAAAATTCTCAACATCAGTGGTGAGCACATTAAGCTAGAAGTGGAGTGATGCAGGTTACAACTTGTGTTTCTCAGGCTGTTTCTGTATTTTGTCCAAGGGCTGTTCAGTACAGAATATGGAAGTCCAGGATGACGTGAAACCAGTACTCTGATAAAAATACACGGTAAACTGGTAGGCTGCAGTATGCTAGGCCTGCTATTTATCTCTCTCTGGTAGAAAAAAATCTTGAAATCTAGGTAATTTCTAAGCCTAACCACTGGTGTGAATTAATAATGGTGTGTTTCAGCTGGAGATGTTAAAATTCAGCAAGTTTAAAGCAGTAGTAAACAGAGGTTTGTAATGGAAAATTTTAAACACCTTATGTTTAGATGCCAAGTATAGATTCTGCCCATGTTTAGACATTGCTGCTAAATCCTCCTACTCGGAACTAACAAGAAAATCCTCTAAAGAGAAAATCGGCCCTAAGTTGCCATATCATAAAAACTGTTCACAAACAAAACAAATTGATCATGAATGCAGTGGTCACTCTCTTGAAAGAAACAAATGATACCATTTCTAGAAGCTGGCTGGTCAGATTCTGATAAAATTTTCTGGACTTGTGTCAGTGTACTCTTGGCTTCCTCCAGCTCATTCCAGATCAGAAAGACATCTTCACGGACACCAGCTACTGCAAAAGGAACAAAAGGCAGAACTTGGCATTCTGAGAAAAAAAGCTGCTTTCACTTTTATAACTTCTCAATTACTGAAGTCACTGGGGCTTATCCAGATACTGCTGTATAACTTTGTTCATAGGGACCTGCGGCAATAATAAGTGCTATCCTTTGAAGGAGGTCTAAAAAGAGCTCAAAACTGGAACAAAATTCTCTGTGCAGACAATGAGAGCTGAGTTGGTAGAGGTAGCCTACAGAGCTGGCCACAGTCTGTTCCCATAATGGGAACAAATCTTTTTTAACACTATCAGACAATAATAAGGAAATTCTACAGAGAAATTCATATGTGGTTCCCTGGACTTCATTGCAAAGGAAGGCTCAAATTATTAGTTCCAACTTTGAAATTCTTAAGAGAGAATATTTTTAACTTTTTTCATCTCCTGAGGTACAGAGATATCTTTAAATTTTAATCTTTTTTCCTAAAAGGTATGTGAGTTAAGTTTGGCAAGAAGCATTTACGTCCATCTTAACAAACCTCAGCAGTTGTAATTAAACGTTAGAAAAACTTTTCCATCAGGCTATATTCTCAAGCAAATGGAAAACCTCAAAGCTGGAGTTGACACAAGGATTTCTTTATCTTGACAGTTATGTTTTAAAAAGATTAAAATATGTATTTACTTAGTAGAGTACAATTATGAAAACTGAGGTACCGTGTGTATTTAAGCAGTCAACAAACTAAGAAGAAATGTGTTAAATTAGGTTAATCACAGATCTTAAGACCACAATATAGGACAGAATGAAATACAGAAAAGAAAAATGAATGTAATATTGTAATATGTGCGTAAAAATATATATAAAGGGGGCCAAATGGTAAGCTGTCCTATTGCAAATTACAACTTATTACTGAATTGCAGATAAAGATGTTGGGTGCATCTAGCGATTTAGTGTATATACAGTGGTTCACTATACTAAAGATAACACATGAAAACCTGTCTACTAAAGTAGGTTATCATTCAGCAAACAAAATGGATCATTTTGTTCTTTGATAAGCTTCCTTGAAATGGTAATACAAACATGTTTTACAAAATCACAGCTGAATTTTACATATGAAATCCTTTTTATTTCCAAGAAATATTTTGAAATGTGTTGTTGTACACTGCCATCTCCTGGGACCTGCCTGTACTTAAAATAAATAAAAAAATAAAAATTGTTTCGGCCAGCACAACAAAAATCAACATTTCCTCAAAAAGACTAAGTAAAGAGAAGCTTTCCACATTATAAAACATAAAAGACATTACACACATATCTGTAGTAAGAGTACAGACCTAAAACCATAACATATATGCACATGCATGCATCTATTTCTAATTTTAAGATTGCTGAGAGTGCAATCCAATGAAACCATCTTCTACTGAAGCTGTATGTGCTCCACAAGCTGTCAAATAGCAGCATCCAGGTTTACTTTATGAAGGCATTTAGTGCTACATTAAAACTATTGAAAGAGTTAGTAATTTTTCAACTACCTTAAAAATAATACTGATGATTTCATAGTGTTTCTTCCATTCCCTTTTAATTAATGCTGTGGACTCTTCATTTTTACAGGAATATTCTGTCTTGAATAACACATGCACTGAAATAATATTACACAATAAAGTGTTTTTTTTTTTTTTCCCCTATTTGCTTTTATGCTGCCACACAGCCTCATGAAGCTGCATACATTTACGAAGCAAAGAGGTTTGCTGACCCATATTTGACAGGACAACTGCAGGCATCAACCACTGTGCATGCAAATGCCAAGTTGCATGGAAAACCTTTCATCCAGGGAACAGTCTGCCCTGGCTTCAACCAGAAGAGCAGGTTGTGAGCAGCGCCACCAAAGCAACTTTCTGTCCCTACGTGGGACACTCATCTCCACCTCCACTTCCACCTATTTTGTTTTACAGCTAAGAGGGACTGGGAATGAAAAGTTCCTCTGGCAGCTCAGTCCCCAGGCCCCAGACAGACACGCGCGCCCCTGGCGAGCATCCTCCAGGCAGTGCTTTGGACCCCGTGGCCGGCTGTCCCGAGTCGACGACTTTGAAGAGAAAAATGATTGTGAAACAATCAGTGAAAAACAACTAAGGAGAACAAACCTCTCGTCAGCTGGAACTCCTTGCGTTCGCATCTCAGCTGGGCCATTTTTAGGCTCCAAACAGTCACAAACCGCTGCCCTGGCAGTACCGTGAGGGCTGAGGGCTCCTGCCCCGGCCCATGCCCTGGCCCTTGCCCCTCTTTACGTGCCCCCCAACCTCTCAGGAACCGCCTCGTCTTAAAAATAAGGTGTTTTAAGGGCTTTAAAGGCCTACGGGTTGCTCCGCTCGCGAGGCGACGCAGCCTCCCCTCGGGCCAGCCACGAGGCGCCTGGCAGTTTAACGGTCCCGGGCTGGGCCAGGAACCCGCTGGCCCCATCTCCACTGAGGCCAGGGGCGATGGCCGCCGCGGGGCTGGCATGGCGGGAAGCGCGCGCCAAGTGGGCCAACGTGCTCCCGCTGTTTGTGGGGGAAAGGTTATTTTTCGCTCCTGCCCGGCTCCCCGCTGTGCAGCAACGAGTCCAAGTAAACCAAAATTTGGCCACCGAAATTGCAGCGCCACGCGAACGGGCGCTCGCACGGCGTGAGGAGGCCCTGCCCTCACTGGGATGGTGTTTCTGCCCCCAGGGAACCGGCTCCCCAGAAGAGAGTGAGAGGACGGGGATGGGCACAAGGGAGAGTCAGGGACAGGGGACACTTTGGTGACACCTGCTAAGCACGAAGCAAAGCAAAGCGGCTGAGCAGAGACACACACACACTTGCACATATCCTTGCAAACTAATAACCACCCTCATCTCCACTGCCCAGTTCTTTCACACTGGCAAGCAGCTTTAAAAGGGTTTTTTTTGCCACGTCTCTACCTGCCTCATCCAGTTTGACAAGTCGTTGTAATCCTTTCTCATTTCATACACAAGAAATAATAACTGCTTAGAAGAAAAGCCATACACACAAACACACACATGCAAATAAAAACCCTACAAAATTTACAGTATCTTTGAAAATCAAGCAAATATCAACAAAAGCGCAAACTGTGCAAAACAGAAGTATTTCTTCCTTCTCTGAGTATCTAGCTTGGACCATGCAAGTGAATCCACCTGTAATGACAGAAGATATATTTTAATCTTGATTTCCTTGCCAGTTACGAGTGGCCATTTCATTTCCCCACTGCCAGTCCCTCCCTGCGCCTCTGCGGGGCAGCAAAACACAGCAGCCTTCCCACAAGGGCTGCTTTATAAAACCACCCTGGGAAGGGGCCGACTCGGAGGTACAAGGCACCAGAGGAGGGTCAGCTGCAGCTTGTATCTACCAGGTCAAGCAGTGGAGAAATCCGTCCCGGGCAGATCCTGCCCCTTCTGCACTGTGCAAAGGGTCAGAGTCGGTGGACTTTGCACCCCATGTGGTGGTGGGAGCAGCTGGCTGCAAGCATCATGCTCTGCACATCAGCAGAGACTTGCCAGGCCAAGGTTAGGCTGCTAAGACAGAGCGTGTGTGAGGCAAAAGCAGAAACAATGATTTTTGCTACAGTTTGTAAACAAAGGAGCTACTCTGAAGATAGCCCCATTCTCTGGAGGGTGAGTTCTCCCTTCCCTGTGTCAGTGCAAAGGCTACTTATTTCAGTGCCATACATGAGGGCGGCACTTTCATGCTTTCTATTTATATTATAACCCAGCCTAAATTCTCCCTATGGCCATCAGGTAAGTGTGGACAATCAGGCAGAATGAGGAGTTCGGCTGACACTGTCTGTAAGCCAGTCAGGCGCATTAGCCTACACAGCCCGCAATAGCTTGCTGTTCCAAGCACTGTCCATACTGACATCTACCCCTCTTCAGACTTCTCACGTCAGGCAATTCCTGGTTTCAATCCACCAGCATTTTCTTTACCCATGCCAACTCATCGACTCCATCACACAGAGAAACAAAAAACACTGCCCAGAGATTTACTGCTGTTTCTGTTTCAGCCAAGGAGGAGCTCCTACAGCTTGTTACAGGATCTAGCTCAAAACGACGACCCGTATTTCAATCCTTGTGTCACCACCACCCCGAGCAGTCAGCGCCACCACGCATTTCCCAGGAAGAACCTCCCGCGCAGCTTCACCATCTCTTGCCCCCTGCATCTTCAAGTTCCAGCATAAATTGCATCTTCCTTCCTGTAAGTTTTGTTTCTGTTCTCCCTCCCATTTAAAATTTTAACTACATGACAGAATTGCTTAATTTGCACCTGCTTGCAGATGAAGAAGCTACACAAAGGATGTAGGCAGAAGTGATAATAGGAAAATCAGCACTGAAAGGATAAGGAGATATTACCACATTAAGTCCAAATTAGGCTTCATATAGGAGCACTTCTTCTGCCTTAAGCAGATCTGAGTTTGCCAACATAAGGACCCTAATTCTGTACTGGCTTACACCTGTTTTGATCTTGAGCATCCATTCACACCGAGTGCTAAAAAAAAATCAAATTTGGCAGCTTCTCACATTTACTTTCTAAATGACTGCTCAGGATGCAAAACAGGGCAGAATTAAGCTCTTATCTGAAATTTTAAATAGCTCGCCTCTGACTTGTTTTGGTTAAGTATATGAAGATGAGAGAGCATGAAGATACCCTGTATTTGCAAAATGATGTTACTCAGTTGATACTATGAAAACTATCCAACAGTCTTAAAATGGCTTCTTCACACCATAAAACCCAATGATGAGTTTGAATTTCCAGCTGTTGCATTTGTGATGCAAAAGAAAGAGGATCAAAACATCCTTGTGCCTCCCCTCAAATTCCAAGCAATGCCCCATTTAGAAGATTAAATATCTGGTTCATTTTCCATTTATTTCCTTCTACAGGTTATGTCTCACATCTGAGAACCAGCTTCAGAACGCATTAGCAGGTAAGTGACACTTTTATTATTAACGTTGCCTTCTACACCCTCCAAGGAGCCTCGGAACCAAGACACACACCAGAATAACGTCTCCCAAGTATTCTCTTCTGAGAGGTTTTTCTGTTCCACGGGCAACCAGCAGGTCCCCATTGGCTGGCAGTGATGTCACAGCCGCCGCTACGATACCCGCTAAGTGCAGACAGCTAATTGTGCTCCTTTTTAATGTGTAAATTCTGCTCCATAATAGCAATAAGACGCAGCAGACAATGCATTTCAAGGAGATTACTGCCCTTTTGAGCGATTAAAGCTACTCAGCATTCAGCTTTAGAAACAGTGGTGAGGAAGTAATTTTGGTCATACAGGAGCTCTGGGCCTGTCTATTGAAACAGGCCGGCTGCCTGAGGGGAGAGGAAAGTCCTACCTCCCCCCCCACCGAAATGGGGTCCAGCCAGGAAGCACTTAGAGCAGACTGAAGGCAATAATTATAGTGCTTTGAATTAGTATGAAATGAGATGCAATTCTGAATCATACTCTGCTGTTAGTTTTTTAAATCCGTGTAGGACAGGCTTGGGTGTCCTTTCATGGAGCAAACAAACAGTTGACACTTTGTCCTCTTATTTCTGGCCCCCAGCATGGTTCTCTGGTACCGTTACAATCATGGTTGGCTTAGTGCACAGGTGAAAGATAGCTTAGTTCACAGGGAACTGGTCTATGACCTGGGAAATACAGGCTAGTCAGTCACAGACTGCCGTATGAATTTAGGTGAGTCACAAAACCCACCTTATGTCCAGCAGTCAGAAGCAGTCAGATCCCCAGCAGTTAGAAGAGGATAACACTGTTCTGCCTTTGGGCAACACTCACGTGGAGTGCTCCAGCATAACAGGGATATGAACCAGGACAGTCAAGAGGTCTTACGCTTCCTGATGTTCAAAATACATCATTTCTTTTAATTGAATGTCTTGCTTATATATGCAGCCTCACTTCACAGCACAAGCTGGTCTCCTCACAAGCTGGTTGAAAGCCTGGATCCACTAAGGCTGACTTATCACAGAAAATGTAGCACTATGACTAATGAGAACCACATTGAGAGCTTTTGACCCAGCCCCACCTCCATTAAGACAGGGATTCTGCTGCTTCTCTGCTTCTCTCTGCTATTTGTTTCCTCTTTTTAACCTCTTTGCTCCCTCTTTTCTCTGGTTCTTTTTACTGTGCTTTAAAAATGCTTTTGTCTGCCTTTGTGATAAATTCAGATCTTTAGAGAAGCAAGTCTAATTCATGTGGTTTTAATCCCCTCATATTAGGTATGAATTGGCCTTTATTAATGTGGCTGTTGTATCAGTTGATCTGTCATACCTGTCCCATCTTTCTTTCCTCTTCATTTCTGCTATTTCTCTTTACATTTCCACCAGGTCACTGACATAAGCACACCAGTACTAATCCATATCTTATTAAATAAATGTTTTTGCTTCTTCTCCTTTTTTCCATCTCCCTTTCATTCTCTCTCACAAGTACATCCTTTGCTCTCTTCACTTCTCTCTTTTCTTTTCCCTCTTCTTCCCACCCACAGAATTTCCCCTCTGACCAGCCCTGTCCCTGCTCCACCCGTGCTGACAGAAGGCTTCTTTTGATCTTACATTTGGCAAGTTCCTATATTACATTGCTATTTTGAAACCTTATTGAGAAAATCAGCGTAAATAGGGATTTTTTTGTTGTTTTGTTTTTCATATTGTCTACCTAGAGGTATCCGCCCTTTCACTTTTCTGGTATTCTGGGCAATTAGACTGTGTCCATCCTCTTCACATTTTAGTGTGGGTCCAGTAGTATCCATATAGTCAATCCTCTCAACAAAAGCATGGAATCTGTAATACAAAATAGTGTTTCACCAGTGTGTAAACTATGTAAATACCTTTGTAATTTTTATAGATATATGTCACACATATATCAAGTTCACTGTGGCATACAACTTCGGAATTATTTTCTTACCTATTCAAGATATCCAAGCCTTCAACTTCAACAATGTTATGAAATATTTTGAA
>VZSV01000019.1:2862421-2876491 GCA_013398735.1 Nothocercus julius | reverse complement strand
AAAAAAAAAAAAAAAAAAAAAAAAAAGCTCTCAGATAGAAAAAAAGAATCAGATTCAAACTATGAAGAGTCCATGACCTTTGGCCATTCCTATGATGAAGTTGGCTTAAACTTATATAAAATTATTGGCAAATACACACCAGCAAGATATCTGTAGGCCTACTAAGTCTCTGCACAAGCTAGACTCATGCAAAATTACTGAAGACTCAGTGGGAATCATATGGGATGAAGCAGTTCTCAGATCCCTTCCGCATCCCTCTTGCCTCTTTCTCTACTGTACAAGACACATTCACCTTTTTTTTTTAATAAAAGAAAAATAAAACACTGCTAAAAGTAAATGAAGGATGGTGAGTAGCAGTGCACCTGGTATCATGGAGGTACCACAGTTCTAAATAACCACAGTCATTTAGACACACATCAGACCTCAGCAAACATAATGCTTTCCCACCACATTGCTTTTGGCAGACACTCCATCACTTAAAAGCTACTTCTAAACACAGATGGCTAAAAAAGAACTAAGCAGCTGCCATCTTACCAACTGCTCTGCTGCTGTTTGGGAGACTTCGACTGTTGGAGGTCTTCCCACTCCTGCACAACTAACAGCAAAACAGAAAGAACTGGCAGCTATTTCACAGCTCTGTGACTTAGAGCAACTTCTGTTACTGAAACAAACACCTACTGACTCCTACTACCCTCCTGCTCATCAGCATGAACTTGGTATCATGGTTTTTGTCTTTTTTTTTCTTCTTATTATTTTATCAGCATCAAGATTAAAGTCATATTATCCCTGTCTACTGAAGGTTGATTCTAGATTCACATGGCTGGTTCCCAGGACAAGGCAGCCAACAAGCCATGTGAAACATTTCAATTTCTGCCAACCACATCAAAATAGACCCTGGAAAGCATGGAACAGAACTGCGGCTTCACATCACCAGGTCTAATGGATAACACTACCTCAATATTTTGTTATTCATGGAAAAGCCCGTGACAGACATTACCTTTTCAGTACATGTCTATATCTCACTTGATCCAACAAAACCATAATCATTTGCTGGAGCCTGCAAATATTACCAAAATACAAAGCAAAACAATAAAAAGTTGCTTCAGTTCTTGTTGTGACCCTTTCCCCTGAACATTTTTTTCCAGTATCCAAAAGAGAAGCAGAAGAAGGACAATTTAGGATATAAAGCATGACCTATTTGGAAGTCAGGGAACATCCATCTAAAGAGAAGTTTGGTGTGCTCTAGTATGTTTTGTATTTTACTCATAGTTCTTTAATTGATTCCCTCTATTTCCCCAGACCACTTACAGAATAGATACTGAATAGTCTCATTTTCTCTATGAGCAAAATTGGGACAATCCAGGTATCTTGAGATACTGTTCATATCAGAAAAACACTTTACAAATACTGAAATTATGACTGTGCTTGTTTCTGTCATACCTGCCAGAAGTCAAGTGGCTCAACTCCTTCAGGAAAATAACAGTTCCATCTTCCCTGGCATTGAAAGATACAGTGTTGACAGGACAGGGGCCATCACAAACCTTCTGGAGAAGCAGCTGCCTTGTGTCTCCAGGAACATCACCCACAGCAAAGAAATAAACAGCTTCAACCTGCCATTAAACAGAAAATAAAATGGGAAGACTGGCTGTTTTGCAGAGATCTTTGTCACTTGTTCAAACTCTGTTCTGTGCTGAGTACTTGGATGAAAATTTGGTTGAACTAATACATTACTTGGACTACAAGTCTTGCACATAATTGGTTATGCCTCTCAATTAACTTAGTTACTCCAAGTATGAAATGTATCACACTTTCTGAAATGAGAAGTGAATCTGGTTCACAGCCCCTGGGTCTGATTCTGCCCAGCACAAACCCCTCACCTTCTACAAGTTAAGAGAAAAACAGAGACAGGTGTAAGAGATGACACCTTTATTATTAGTCAGGATGAGGTGCTCTGCTGCATTCTGCTTTTAAGAGGAGAGATGCTCTGTTGGTGCCTTGCCAGGATTAAAAAACAGAAAGAACTTTTATTCCAAAATGAGGTTAGTTGGCAGCACGTATTTTGAGAGTTAGGAAGGATGCAACATTCTTCAAATTCTACTGCAGGTATTTAGAGATTCATATTCTTTTTTCTTCCCAAGGCAGAGAGAGCTTGGCATGTTTGTTATGACCACACACATATGTATTATGAAAACACTGCTGCAGAAGAAGAGTGAGAAAGTGAAGAAAGTCTTCTAGTTACTGCCTGTGTGTTGCACTGTAATAGCTGTGAGGTTGCCTCCACATATCCATACTAACAATCCTCAGGGTAAGTATGCTTCTTCTAATGCTACCGTTAAAGAGACAAACAAATGTATTTCATTAAATAGCACAATTCACAGAATACTAACTTCACAGAAACAAAAGGAAGTGATGCTTGCAGCGCTCTCTGCTTCAGTTCTAAAAGCTGCCCTCTCTGTTTCACCCTGCTAAGAAGCTTTAGGAGCAAGTGCTCCAGCTGGGAGCCAGTCCTGAGACTACACCCTTGCTCAGGAAATTCCTTTTGCTGAAAACCCTCTGGCCTGGGGGGAACATACACCTGTTGCATAACCAGGCATCTCTGTGCTCTTCCTGGTTCCCATGTTCTCCTCTTCCCCATGACTGCCAATAATTCATAAACTTGGTAATTAATTAGGATGTCAATTTTCTACTTCTTGCAAGGAATTTACTGCCTGTCCCTGCAACTTTTAAAATGTTCAAGTTTTTTGGGCTTAGCTGACACAGAACTAACTGCTGACAAGAAAATGAACATAACTGCTTAGCACCGTGTGCTCCACTACAAACCCAGCAATAACGTACCATGAAGGAAATGCTTCTGACAGATCACTGGGCGAAAGGTTCAAACCTTTGTATGCAGCCCTTCATATTTTGAAAACAAGTATTTACACAGGCATCTAAGCCATCAAGAAGACTTCCCAAAAGAACAGGACAGACAGCAGCAGTTCTTCACAGTCTCTTTCTGGCTGGAGAGGAGGATTTTGGATGAGTGACCCCTGTCTCAAGCTTGCAGCAATGGCATGATGCACTGGTGTGACACACCTGCATGAACTGCAAGTTAAACACAGGTGCAGCTGTGGCAGGTACAGCTCAAAGGGTTGCAACTTTACGGCGCAGTGAGCTTGAGCTTGGGACAGTCAGTCATGAAGAAAGGAAATTAAGAGAGTGGCCACACAGGGAAGAAAAGCTCCACTAAAGGAATGGCAGGGAGAGCCAAGTCCAGGGGAAAAAGAGAGCTGCTGTTTTGGAACAATTTCTGTTGAGGAAGCAAGTTGCAAGGAGTGAGTCATTTCTGACTGGTCAGTGAGTATGTGGCTTGTGCTGGGGCTGCATGAACGCTCCACGAGGCTGCACCAGAGCGAGGCTTGCACTCCAGCTGAACCGTCAGGTATGAATGATAATGACTGCACTTAGGAGTAATTAAAGTCTGCTTTATATTGATTACCTGCCAAAACTGACTTGCTCAGCTTACCCACTAGCCCACCAATGTCCAGAAAAGAATAATAGGTGTTTCACTGTCAGCTGGATTTTAATTGCTGTTTATGCACACTCATACCTTCCAGATCCAACATGCCTTTTCTTTCCATCCAGACAATACTGCAATCTAAATATGATCTTTTTCTGCTTCCTACCAGGAAATTGGTAATATATTGCAAATTGAAAATGTTAATGAAATTTTATTAAAGAGGCATCTAAAAAAGCAGTCATAAAAAAATGTCGCTCTTGCACAATTTGCTCCTCATCCAGTTCCTTTTCGAACATCAAGGTTCATCCAGTTAAGAACTCACCAATACAGGGAGCCAGAAAGGAACTAAAACCCAATTTACCTTCTCCTTCAAACAAAGTCTCAGAACAAGGAAGTTAGGATTGAATCTGTGCAGAGGGCTGGATCTTTATGGCAGTAAAAAATAACGATTCCAGTGCACACACAATGAGCCCACTTTTCCATTAAATTCAGGTGCCAGAGAGCTGAATCAATTTACATTGCAAGCAAATTTCATCCAATGTCTCTTTCATGACACACGTTCTAAGTGACTAGCTCAAAGGATGGCATGTATTATTTTTATGTCTTGTGGATCTGCTGCAATGAATAATGTAATATGGCACTTTTAGGAACAGATAGAATTTAATTGTAACAATACTCGGACATGCTTTGTGCTATTGTCCTGGAAGAAACTTTGTCTATAATGGGAATGATGAAAAAAAAAAATTGCAGGCCCTGCAATCAGCTAATCCTTAGGTAAAATTCTGTACATACTATTTTGGATTTCAAGTAGAATTTTCCATGAGCACTTTAGATATGTTACAAAATAAAAATAATTTCACTGTCTACAGTAATTTTGATATGAATAGTATTTTTATAAGTTTGAGACCCTCACAAACATATATGGTAAAGACAGTGGAAGGCAAGGTATTTTCTCTTTCCCTTAATGAATGAATATGTTATTTATTCTGTGTACCCATGAAAAGAAAACAAACAAGTTTCTGCTTTCAAAATACAATCCATTTACATAATCAGGCTATTAGTAAACATAGCATGCAGCTATACTGGAAAAAAAATCTTCCCAAAGCCTCCCATTAATATTTATCCTTTTAAAACTCAGCAGAGCAAATCGTGGTAGCCAGTGTGGCACTGAATATTCTTGAACTGACTTGAGGCTTCTGAGAAGGCAGGGGAGCTCACCGACTCATTGTCCATGGCTTCCAGCAGCGCCTCGGCAGAGCTGCCAGGGCCAGCGGCGGTGGCGCGTGCCAGCTTCCAGAGCCACTTCACAGCAGAGCTCACGGCTTGGTCCGACACGGCAGCGGGCTGCGGTTGCCACCTCACGAGATCCTGGGCGGCCCTGAAAGGGACATTAGATAAAAAGCAGAGGTAGTTGGAATAACACTGGCACAAAAGCAGATCTCTTCTATCATTACAGTTTTGCTAGATTTTTAATAACAATAATAATAAAGCATGCCTACTAAATCTAGACCTGCATTAAGAGAAGCAGAGGCAAAATAAAATCCTCAGAATTGTTTTTATAATTTTTTAAGACCACTGTTGATGGCTGAAGTACTTTACAAAGTAAAGTATATTGGTAATACAGATATCAGTAATACAGTACTCTAGCAGAAGGATATGGCCTGTCTCCTCTTGTTTCAGCAGGACTTTTTTCTTTAAAAAGCTGTGAGAAAGAACAATCAAGTTTATAAAACGTGTATTAAAAAAAAAAGATCATCTAGTTTCTACAGGCCTCTCTTCATAATTTGTTGCACGGCCTTCATGTCAAATCATTTTATCTTATATGTACTTTTTGTAAGAGAGTTGATCTTTATCTGTCTATGAAAGTAAGATCTCTGATACTACGCTTTTTGATATTGTGATTGATCAAAAGCCTTTATCTTAATGACATTACAGAAGTGCAAAATATATGATATGCTGAGCATGCACTAAAAAAAGAAAGCAAATTAAAAAATAACTGCTTCCAGCATCCATGACATTCCATCAAGTATTATTCTGAAGAGTTTCTTGGAAACCTAAAAGACCAGTATGACTTCAGAGATTCTTTAAGGTAATATTGCGTGCTACACTGCCCCTTGCCTTCCTGCTTCCATTGCAGCAATGATAAAGTTGACAAACACTTGCCAGGTTACAGTGCCTAGATCTTGACCTAGCTTTGTGAACCATCTTTAAATAGTTAAATGCGCTTCTCAAAAGCCATGCTACTGTTTAAATCTCAGCTGCATCACAAGCCAGAGAATTAAGATAGGGCACCAGAATTAAACCTGTAGGATCTCAGTTGCTAAATTGGGATTCTGAATTCCTGTAAGCCATCTTTGATGCCTTTCAAAACCATACAGGCTAATTTGCACAAAACGTATCTTTCTATTTTTCTGTGGTAGTCATAAAAGGCACATATAAGTATTTGCTTTCGGTTAGTGTTTCTCTTTTCCTCAATGTGGTAAGAATACTCTTCCTTTAAATGGAAGTACTAAGCTCAGCATTACTGGGGACAAAACTTGGCAGAAAATCTATAGGTTTTAGACACAAGACACAAACGATAATGATTTCTGCTACAGAATGCATATTATCCAAACACACATCTGTATGATATGAAACTTTTTTTTCTTTGAATTCTCTTCCCAACAAAGGGCAGACACAGATTTCATTCTGCTTACCGAATGAGGTTAAATTTGGCAATTTGGGTCACCTGTTCCATAAGGACCATCGAAAGAGCATCACAGCAGAGATCAAATTCAGCTGCCGACGCTGTGCCAAAATCCAGCACAATGACAATGCACTGCTCTTGAATGACGCCAAATATCTGCCGGCTTGCACTGGTGAGCCAGTCCATTCGCTGCTTGTAGAGCTCAATAGCTCTCATTAGACAATCCACAAAATGAAGAATCAGTTCTTTTTTGGCTGTCAGCTTCATTTAAATACGGGAGAGAAAGACACTGAGCATCAAAACAAACAACACAAATGGAGCCCCAAGCTTAGCACAGCTGCAATAGCTGGCTTCTAGGTGCCAAATGTGCCAGCCAAGGTAGCAGTGAAAACAACCCATTTTAATTCCACTATTTCAAGAGCAAATACTTGACAAATGCATCCAAGCTACAGCATAAAAGACACTATTCTGTCCTAATTGCTTTTCATAATCTTTTTAAACAAGCATGGGGCAGTGCCAATGGGTTGCATTACTTGTCTGTCTCAAGACTAGAGCAATTATAGTGAGCTAAACACGGGCTAGGATGGAGAAAGGGCTGCAGAACAGATGGACGGACAAACTGAGGAACAGAGAAATGTATTAGACTAGATTTTTTTGTGGCTCTTAAAAGTGTGTGCAGCCACACACTGTGTACAGTTAGATTCTGGGGGCACTTCAATCTTGGCTTTAGCTTTTGAAAGAAAATGTAAAATGCTTCCTACTTGAGCTTTTATTTCACTAAAAATCCTCAACATTACAGCATTTCTAGTAGGCGCTGCTGCAAATTTAGTTTAGACAAAAGCAATCAACAACTAAAACTTCCCATGTCATATCAGCAAATTAAGAAATATTTAGATTCAGTGCTAAAATGAAAAACACAGAAAGCTATGTATATAGGCACACACATTCGCTGTGCAAAATGTGAGTTTACAAATTCACTATGGGTTCTACTTGCAGTGTCTTTGTATCTACTACACAGACTTGCAGTGAATGTCTTCTGATTTACCAAAAACATTTCCCTCAAATCTCTGATCCATGTAACTTAATTTACCTGCTACTTTCTGCCTCCAACAGTTTCCTATGTTGAGTATAAAACTTTGAATACAGAAAGGTTTTCAAATTAAAACATTTCTAAGTGAGAAAAAAAAAAATTGAGCACTATCCCAGAGCGTCAGTCTGCGGACTTCTTCCTCTCAAATGTATTTTTCCCTGTCCCTTAACATCAGCCAGGGTCCTGCAAAGCACCTCCCAAGCACACAGTATCAGGCTGCCTGCCAAAGGAATGGATGCCTGGGAAGGAGGGCTCAGAAAGTCCCTTTCCCTCCTATCACAGCCAGCCTCATACAAGCAGCTCATTGCATTACAGTGCTAAAACTCCATCTTAAAATAGAGCAGTTTGCTTGCCCCTCCTACCTTGTAGAATGATCCAGATACCCATTTCTCAAAGGGCTGGAAAACTTCCGACTGTCCAGGCTAAATTTATTTTTGGTAACTTATACCCAATTATATTTGGACTAGTATGCTTTTTAGCATAGAAGACTACAGCCCTTCTCTGTCCCTGCAATTTGCCTTTCTGTAGTCATTCAAGGTCAATAATACCCTTTTTTGGTTTTCTTTGGGCTTAACAAAACACATCAGCATCAACCGAGCCCTCCCAACACCACTGTTGTTCACCCTAGAGCCTGCCCCAGTAGCTACTCCACTTTGAATTGCTTCTTCTTAACCTATGATAATCGGGACTGTACACAATGTTCTACAAGACGGCTCACCAGTCTTGTAGAGCAGCACCTTAGGGCTACAGTCAGTTATTTTCTCCCTGCCCCCAACACTTCCTAAGATTGAAAGACATTATGTAGCTCTTTCATACAGAATTAATGGCAATAAAAGAGGGAATAAGACTCCCTGAAATGGTTCTTTCCCCATTTTCACACCTTGTGCCTCAGAAGTGATACTAGTTAGAAGAAAAATGACAAGCTCTTGTTTTCTGTAAAATCCTTTCTGAATTAACTTTCTTTTCCACTAGCTCACGTGCATATCTCTTCAATCAGAAGCCACCCTCCTAATAACGGGACAGGCAGCAGCTGCTACAGAGACATTCCTCTGAACGTGAGTCTGGGCAGAGATCCAACTAGCTGTCTCTGTAGACGATGCTGAGCCTTTTGTGACCCACTGGCACTTAGCAATGGGGAGCTCTGCATCAGGAATGATGCCACATTATGTCTCCTCATTTCAGCATCTACATTTGTTTTATTGACTACAATTTTCTTAACTCAGCTGAGCATCTTCTTTTTAAGTGTTTCCTCTTTCAAGAAAGTAAATGTTGCTTAGAAACTGCAGCCTTCTCTGGAAAGCCTTACTGCAATGCTGCACCACGGCAACAGTGTAAGACTGTGCCAGAAAAAAAAAAAAAAAAAGAGAAATCATATCTAGCTCATATACCACTGATCCTTATCACTAACAGACTAGCAAAACAAAACAAAACAAAAAATCCAAAAGGTAATGTTCTTTCACAAAAGATACAAGCATTTCCTGTCATGGGAGACATAGGCATATCATTCTACTGCAGTAACCCCTAAGTGCATAGGAAAGTTACCACAAGCTCATGGCACTTACATTATACACGCTGCCATCTTGTGCTCTCATGTACTGAGGAAACAGGCCAGCCGCATACCGAGAAGCCACCGGTTTCCCCAAGGTGCTCACATAATCTGCAGGAAAGGTTGCAAGATCGTAAGGATTACTTTCACAACGTACTTTTCTAAAACATACGCAACACAAAAGGGAGTAAATCCTGATCCAGTTGTCATGTACTTTGTTTTCCATAAATCAAAATATCTTTTCACAGAACTCTAAAACCAAAACACAGCAAACCCTTTCCAGAGAGGAATGGAGGAGGACTCTTTGGATATACTGGGCTTTGAATGAGGAGGAGCTTTTCCCTTAATAATGAGCATTGCAAGATAGATGTGTCCTTCAAACAGATACTTTCCAGCTTGTCATGCACACCATCCATATGTGAGGCAGATGTATCTGTGCTGTACTCCTGATGTTATGAAGCTAGAAAGAAATTGTAATTATGCTTTTGTTTTCCCGGTTTTGTTTATTTAAGAGCCCTCAGGGCACCAACAGGCCTTGATTGCCCCGACCAGCCTCCACCCATAGGGTGGCTTGGGCACCCAGTCTCTGCTTGGGCTGCGTTTTCGGTACATGTGCCCCAAACCCTTCCTCTGGCTGTTGTCCTGGCCAGACTAATCTCCAGTTCAGTCTCCTGGATGGGTCTTTTGGACCTATGCTGTCTCCAGTCTTGTCTCTGGCTCTATCTCCTGCTACTCCTGACTGGACTCCCACTGTGGACCCTGGCTGGACCTGGTTCATCTCTTCACCTCATCTGGGACTGTCAACTGTCCCTGCTACCAACTCCCTAATGCTCCCGCTGTGCTCAGATGCTGCAAGGCTGGATGCTGGTCACTGGGGACAGTGCCAGTGTTGTGGTCCCCTTGGGCACCCTGCTCTCACTGCTCCCTGAAAGCCCTGTCTGAAGTGGGGGAAAAGGTATGTTTAGTTGTTTATAAGCAAAAGATAAATGAAAGGTTTAGGCAATAAAACTTCCGTACTACGCATTTACCTCTCCACAGGACATGCAAATATTTGTCCATCAAATAAAATACAAAATCTGGAACAGATAATGCTGTTTTCTTACACAACTAAATGGGTGCTGAAGTGGGTACAACTAAGGAAAAGGTTGCACTGTGCTCTTTTGGTAGCTGGAAAACTCCTGCAGTAGCTCCGCTGATAGGAAAATGCTAGGGGTGGGAATATTTAACGTCATAAAGCTGCTATTCTATTCAGCATGGTGCCTTGGTAAGCCAGTACTTTTTGTTCTTAAATCTACTCTGTAACAACATGAACCAGCTTCTTCTTCCTCTACAGCACAGAGGATTTCAGCATCTGTATTGCTTGTCTTTGAACACCCTGTGGACACAAGCCAGCCTTATACAAGCTGGAACAATCGCAATTTATTACCAGTTTTACTTATCAGGCTGTAAGCTCTCCAAAGAAGAGACTATCTTACCATAATCTGCAGAGCACTATTATAGAAGTGATTAATAATTATTAGCAAACTCTTCCCCTCTGGCTGTCAGATAACTTCAAAGAACATTTTTGTACAGCCTGATTTTGCAGGAACATTAGCCTAAATTCAAATCAAATTGAACTGCTAGCTTAAACACCCAATACCTGGTAATGGTATAGACAGTAAACCAGCAGATCACAGATTATAGCATAGTGTACTCCACATACTGCCTCCTAAAAAAACAGACAGGATCTCATGATGTATTATTTTCAGGCAAAAGATTAACAGCCTCATAACCACAGGTTATTTTCCAGCTGTAGCTAAATAGTAGAGTATCTAAATATCTAAATGAGGTATAGGGTGAAGAAGCAATATAGTTCAATACTGATAGCATCTTTCTGAGATCAATAGGAAAGAGAGTTCTTCAGTCTTTTCAATGTGCCTCAGTTCTGGCAATGTCAGGAAGTGGGAGCATGGCTTCCCTTTCTGTCATTATTGTACAATAACAGATGCCCTGAAAATCTCCTCAGAGTAAACTGCAGTGTAAAATGAGCACCATACTACAGCCTATTTATTTATTATTTTTATTTACTACTATTATTATTACGTTGTTGGCTTGTCTTATACCTTCCCTGTGCTGGAATCCAATCTGTGACAAAATCTGGGGGAGGGACAACTTATTTCTCTTGAGCCCATGAAGTTGAAGCCACTTAGAAGATGAAATGAGGGGCTGTACATCCAAGCCCCACTGACAGACTGCCAGGATCCCTTCCTTTTCTTTTGATTTCTTCTTGTGGTACTCATAGGAATTTGAGCTCTCATGATCTTGTCTGTGCTTTGAATCAAAGGCATCTGTTTTAAAGAGAAAGGTGGGAAAAACATCATTTACACTTTTACAAAAAATACATTTGAATTCTCTCCTTTCTCTGCTTTTCTTCCATGGCACTGTATACATACATCTTACTTCCCATTTTCTGTTATTATACTGAATAATGTTCTCAATCTGGAAAGTTGCTATCAGTCACACACATCTACTTGCTATTACACCTTGTTTTACATCCATATAAATGCACCTTCAATTTCTTGCCAAAAAATATCTCACCATTGCTGTGCCTAACCTGATCATCTGTGGACATGGTTGATGTTTCTGCACATTTTCTCCAGCATCAACATTATCAGGAGTATCCAGCCTCCCATTGCCCCAAAAAGTGCAAGCTGTTGGAGCTGCAAATGTACTGTATGAATCCAGCTGGTCCAAAATTCAAAGAGGGGCACTTCTAACTTTAATGACTACAAAATAACTTTCAGTCTAGTAAGGAATATGATCAGATCTCTCTGCCAAGATAAAATATTAGAGTGACTGACCTGGTTACAAAAGTTCATGAGATAAAATGTTCCTCAGTTAATAATGCATAAAGGGAATTAGACTGTGCCTTCAAAAATCATCTTTCAGTGTGACAGTAGCCTTCTGCATAGGGCAGACTGGCGCCAGCTCTTCCACAGCCACCAGTCCCACAAGCAGGGTGCTGTTGCAGGCCTGCAGAGGAAGGTATGTTAGCAGCCCTCCTCCTCTTCCTAATACAAAAGCAGCAGTGGCAAATATTAACTCTGAAGAGACACAGACGAAGGTAGGGAGCTGCTCAGGCACTCACATACTCATAAGGCAGTGCTTGTAGTCACTTGAACAGTCATTTCCAGGTTCCTCCTCAGGAAAGGAGAAAAGCCCTCAGAGCACACCATATACAGCACAGGCAAGACCAGCGCCGCTTCAGAATGGCTTGTACACACCTAGCAGTCCACAGTTCATCAAACCAAAATGTAAATGATCCAGACGACAGTCCTGAAATACTCACAGTCACTCCAGGCAAGTCTCTTCAATGGATTGCCAGTCATGATGTATATCTTGATTTGAAATTCCTCTGTTCTTAAAAATCTGCATAAGAATAATAATTTTAGGCACAGGACAGTATGAAGAGGAGACTAACAGCACAGGCCTTGGCAATAAGGTTAAGGCCAAGATATGCTCATGGCTACTAGTGTTACAGATTAAAAAGGATAGCTACCTTCCATGTCAATAAAGTGTGAAGTCAGATGCAATCAAGATCCCCTTCATATTCTGAAACAGGAATGCAAGAAACTATCAGCGTAGTTTCCCTTCATCCCCTCTAAATTATTGGGAAATATATCCAATGTGGTATTTTCTATGCAGATATGCTACAAAGATGGGAATGGTACTTTGGCTTTTTGTCAGACTGCTGTAATACATTGTATTATTCCTTTGCATTATACCTTACCTTTGCTATAATCCAATTTATGACTAAACCTGGGAGTATCTGAGATTTTGTGAATAGATTCATAATTCTGTAAGCCTATGAAATGATTCACAAAGGAAAAGAATTATGCATGTGTATATGTATATGTATGTGGTAAAAGGTCCAACTGCAAATAAGACCCAACAAGAACAGAAAACAAAATGCCAGGAAAAGTAAGGTTGCATATACTGGCCAAGTGTCTTGCTATTTCCTTATTTCTTCTTTTAATAAATAAGATGACTGAACAGGAGTATTTATGAATCACTAATAGGCCAGCTGCTAGCTATTGTCATCAAACAGCTTCCTATGGGAAAAACAAAAAATGGGATAATAAGAGGACTGCATCAAAAGAATTAACATCCTCCCTCTTTCTTCTTTGCGGAGCTAAACATGCTATTTATTCCTCCTAACACGAATTTAAATGCCCACGCAGAAATATATGATCTGTTCTGGTCTTTGTCCTGCTCATGCATAAAGACATTAACAGCATGAAAGGCAAGGAGAATATTTTAAAAAAGCAGGGGTAGGTCTGCACGTTACAGCACAAGAAACCTGCAAAAGCTGTTTTCTAGCAGGAGAATACCACCTTAGGAGGGATTTTGTGTTAACGCACCAACAGAAGAGAACATTTTCAGTCGCGGTAGAAAATGCCCGTAGCGAGCAGTGAGATGCGTCATTTCTAACTGAGGAGGCAGAAATTATGTTGCAGGATTGCACAAGGCTCGTGGTTTATAGCCGATCGGCATTTCACACGCCAGCCTGCACCGCAGTGCCAATCCGAGGCCACCTCGCTGCCCAGGTGCCAAGAGTTTTGCGGTGATAGATCTGCTTTGGCTTTACACACATAGTACCACTCCCAGCCACTGGAATGGCACCTCCGTGGAAAACTGGCTCTATATGAAAAGGAGCATTTGAAAAGGAGATGCAGTGACTTCAACGGAAATAGCGAATTTAACCTCAAGCCCTGGAAAGGCAAGCAAGATCAAAAGAGATGACAACCAGGGTAACCTCAAACTCTGAATGAAAACCGAGTTATCTCAAAAGGTGAACAGGAGTTCAGCCGAGCACCTCTACCTCTTCCCTCCACCCAGCACAAACACTCCCCCAAATCGTGTGTTCCCGTCATGTGTTCCCAGTTTCCAACAGATGCGCCGAACCCACCAAAGGAGCGCGCCTCGCGGCCGCCGCACACAGGCCACCCCCACAAGGCCCATGTGTGAGCCCCTGTGTGACAGCCCCAGAGCCACCGGGGCCACCAAAGCGCCAGCGCCCACGCGTTGGGAGCAGCCGCTCTCCTCCCAAGCCGGGGGCAGCCAGAAGGGACACGGCGCTCCCGGGGAGAGGCGCCCTCCACCTCGCGGGGGGCCGCGGGGACCAACGGTCACCAACGGTCACCAACGGTCACCAACGGTTACCAGCCGGGAGTAACGGCCCGGCGCCCCCTGCGGCGGCGCCCGCCCTC
>VZSV01000019.1:2828044-2862193 GCA_013398735.1 Nothocercus julius | reverse complement strand
GCGACCCCGCGGGGGCGGCGGGACCCCGCGAGCTTTGCTGCGCCGGGTGACCCCTCCGTGCGCATTTTATTTATTTATTTTTAATCAGGAAAGTCCCCCCTCCTCCTTCTCGTTTTTTTCTTTTCAACTTTTGAGCCGAACGGATTCCAAAACTGAGGTTTTGGCACAAACCTTCAAATAACTGGGGGGGAATTCCCCGTTTTTCTGCCTCAGGGGAAGTTGTTGGCCATGCAGTGAATGGGCATGAGTGTGGTCAGGAAACTCTTTTCCTGACCCCAGAATTCCTATTTCTGTTGTTAACTTGCAAAGTTTCAGGAAAAGGGGGTGGATTCCTGTTGTGCGCCACCCAAATACCGAAGTCATCATTACGGAGGAATAACTGGTTCTCCAGCTCTTCAACGTGAGCATTCAGTATTTTTTTTTCCCCCCCTGTGTCAGGTTGCACCAGCCAAGAAGGGGAAAGGAACAAAATAAAACTGAGAGAGAAGGCCTGAGCAGGGGTGGCAAATACACACGATTTTGGTCTAGAGGTAAGCTTTTAAAAGAAGAGTTCAGTACAGAAACAAGCCCTGAGGTGTAAAACTGGTAGAGGAAAATATGGAATAAATTCTTTGTAAACAGAAGCAACCAACAGAAAAAAAAAATGCATTTCTTTAGCAACCGAAAGTCGGTATAATCTGTATAGTCACAACAAGGTAGCAGATCAGAAGGACTCCACATGTCCTTAAATCAGAGTAAGTGTATGCATGCTGCAGGGGAACCCCATGCTTTTGGGCAAGCCCGACTAAGTTACTCTGGTGTAGTAAAATATATGAAAAACGTGCATCATAAACCTGAACTCAGCATTAAAAGGCTCAAATTGATTTCAGGAAGCCAGAAGCACAGGTCTGTATATGCAGTGTTTGGCCTGTAAATGTTTATGTATTTGTGAGCAGAGTTTCCGCCTCAGTAACAAGTAGCACTTTCTCTAGTCGGCTTTTGTTTACTGCGCAATCATAAGGTAATAAAAGAAGAAGATGGGCTGCTCTGTTGGATGAGCTGATGGGCCTTAGCCGTGAGTTGGTGCTCAGCTGGGAACACCCACCCGTGCCCGTGCACAGTGCCGCTCTGCAGCGGGCCAAAGCTTTTGCTTTGGCTTTCTGCGAAGGCTCAGTAAGCAAAGCTGGAAGAGAGAAGCTCCTTATAAGGCATCCGGTTTGGATGCGCACACTGCTCTCAGCTGGAAACGCCGCTCCAGCTTTTCATTCAGTCGGAATCATGGGCTTAAAGACGAGCGTAGACGTGATAAGTCATTCTTGATTACACAACTATTCCCCCGAGGTATAGAAAAGGCACTTATTTCTCAGCTATGAAATAGTTTCCCATTATATTATTAAAAATAGTAGGTACTGAATGTTCTCTGGATTTGTTAGGATACTGTGACGGCCGTAGTTCAAGTTTTTCCAATGACCCATATTATCTTTGAGGTACTTTTAAAATTTCTCTTGCAATTGCAGGTGCAATCAATTTATAAGATTTGGAGACTCTTATAATAGAGCCTCCAAAACCAGGCTAGTCAATCTCCTGATTTTTGTTACTCCTAGCAATATAAGGTTTTAAACACCTAAAATGAAGACCTAAAGAAGCTTTTTCTAAAATGTACAGAATGATTGTATCTATCCTCAAGCCTAAATATCTGTAAATGTAGCAATTACGAGGTTTAAGAAAAAAAGGAGTTTCTGATTATATGAGTTAGAATTTTCCGTCAAAGAGTCTGCCAAAAGCCCTCACTCTAGGCTTGGCTATGCTAAACAGTTGCAAGAAAACATTCACTGCGGTGCTTTGAATAGCAGCGCTTGTGCAACAGTCTCACAAGGCCCAGGGGCAAAGGCTGGCAAACACAGAGCTACATCCAGCTCCCACAGGTATCACGATCCCGTGGGAGATTCTGGCTATTGTTTCCTAGGTAAAATTCTTCCAGGCTGGGAAATCAGATGTTCCCTGAACATCAAGTAAACACAGTTTCTTCTTCACGTGGAAGCCTTGCCTCTCTCGCTGCCCACCATTCAGCTAATGCTGGAAATGAGGAATGAGTTCTCCAGGGGCCGCCTGCTGAATGAGGCACAGCTGAATAATAAAGAGGCAGTGATCCAAGTAACTGGGAAGCGGGAATTCACTCCTTGCATAGGGAGGATAAAACTGTGTCTTGAGCCATTCTGTCATCTGACCTTTAATCTGGATGATGAAGGGATATTGAGGGGTGAAGAACATGGGGTTATGTCATTTGTTAGAGAATGTTTTGTGATGCTATGAAGAGTGGTCCTGAAATTGTATTAATGATTATAATTTTATCCTGGCTTTAGAAGTTTTACTTATCAATAAATGTACTTTACCATTTTTCTCATGGAGAAAAAAAAAAAAAAAAAAAATCATTGCATTTCCTTTTTATTAGTGCTTACAAAAAGGAACTTTTAGGAACTTTTTTTTTTTTGTTAGTGACAATTCTTTTTCAACCACAGCCAAAAAAAATTATGCATCCCTGTTCTGCCTTCAAATATTAAGGGGGGAAAAAAACCCACAAACCTATTTAGCATTTTCTCTCTCTCTTTTTTTTTTTTTTTTTTTTTTTCCAGTTCTCTAAAAAGCTCTCCATCCATGCAAAACATTGTACATAGTGCACCCAATGTAATTGCCATTTTACACATAACGAGATGGACTCTTGTATCATGAAATTTCAGGTCCTGAGACTTGTGGTACTATGAAGAATGGAGCCTCGGCAGGAAGTTGAAGACTGTCACACATCCTGCCCAGCACTGTCACACTTCCTGTTGACTCCCTCTCAGAGAGAGAGAGGCAGGAACCAGGGACCAGGAAGAAAACAAAAGCAGTTTGAACCGATGCTATGTTAATGCTGTCCTCACTATACACTTTGTTGACCGTGGTCATTTACAATGACCCTAAAACACTCCTACGATACATTTTAGCCAGCACAGGCAGAATATAAAAGCATAAAACAAAAGCTAAATAAGTGCAATAGATAAGACACTCCTTACATCATACATCCGTACGTACATCATGCTCACTCATCACGAGCCTTCTAAAAAAAGAAACGCCTTCAAGGTATGTCTGGGCAAGTCAGAGGTAAATGAGCTAGCCCTAAATGAGCTGACCCTGATAATAAGCAGGGATTTCGCCTGTTCTGCCTAGAAGCCAGATGAATGAGCCAGGACAGAACACGGGGCAAAAGAGCTACCAGGTTTAATGGAAGCTCAAATACCTCTGTGTGGCGTTGCATTGTATTCCGTAAACTTAACTAGAGAAGTACCTTAAGTTTCTACACGTTCCTTACATCTCCTGCGCAGGTTTAGTGCCCATGTTTAGAGTCCTCTTTTCCTTGAGGAAAGCCATGGAAGCCAGCAGTCGGTAAAGCGCAGCCTTAACAGCCCACCCATCTTTTTGAGTTGCCCATCCTTTACATAATCATACCACACTGCTTCCTATATGGAATCCGCAAGAGGATGGTTGCTGAAGATGCACATATCATTTCATGGTTGCTTGCTTTCTTTAAATCTCTATTTACTTACAAGGGCTTCCAAACTTGCAGGAACCAGAATCTTCTCCTTCCTTGCAAATTTATGTCTTCTATTTATGACCTGGGGCTCATGGAGCTGAGCTGTCACTGATGAGGCAATGCTGCAAGGGACAGTGAGTAAATCAGCAATGAGAATTCAATAAATAAATAAGACAGCAGTGTCCCATGACCTCTGTGTTTGAAGGCAGTTGCACCCCTGGATTTGCCACGCTGTGGTACCCCTGCACTATTCTGTGCCTTGTAAAACACTGCTGATTCCTCACTGCCGTAGGGTGATAGTGCTCTCGTCCCACACGCATTCCCTTCCAGGTAGCCTGCTTGCATAAGCACCAAAGCTGCCTTGCAGGCACCGTGCCCATACAGGGAACACTATATCGAAAGGAGGAGTATGAGCATGAGGTTCAGGGAAGTGCTTCCTGTCTCCCTTGTTAAATATGGATAGACTTTCACAGTTCTTGTTCTTTTCTTAGGTCCCTTGTCAATGTGCTCCTTCCCCTCTCTGAGGTCACTCTTGTTTATATCATGTTCCTGAAGGAAGGAAGGAGCCCTTTTGAGACGGAAGCACAAAAGGTGGAATTGGCTTCTGATTCCACTAAGGAGCTGGAAAAGCGTTGGAATATCTCCCATTTTTGTCTTTCCCTCGCAGGGTGATTCTAATTAACATGATTAGAAAGTTCCACAACAGTATCCGTTTCTAGGATAGGCATGCAACAATGATGAATGCAGGATATAAAATTAAAAGGGATGCAAAGGGAGGAGGAGTGAGAGAAAGGTTTAATGCAATAAATTACTTTGCATTGCAAGGGAAATGAAGGAGATGGAGTAAGAGCAAAGTAGACACATTGCAATTTGATTTGGGTTCAGACATTCCCTTTATATCAGCATAGAAACACTGGATATGGAGGGACATTTGAGGCACAGCTCTCATATACACACTGACAGAAGTTTATACTGAAGGAGATTTCTTGGATGCCAGAGGAGGTTGAAAATGTAAGAAACATTCTGCAGAAGCATTCAACAGCCAGTGAACAATGTAGCAAACCGAACACACAAGAATAAGCCAAAGCTCAAAGTTTTTTCTGAGGTGAATGGGAAAGTGAACGTTTCTCTCCTGTACAAAAAGGTTTGGCTCAGAGAGCAAAAGGCATAGTCAAAGAGTGATTTAGGGGAACCAACAGATGCAATTTTGAGCACCAATAAACAACAATTGTGCAAATTAAGTGAGTGTCATCGAAAACCATGAAGCTTTACTAGCAGCATCTGTTGTGAAAGGGTAGAGCGAGGTCGTGTATGACAAAGTCATCAAGATACATCGGACTTCCTGGGATTCCAGCCAGGCTGGAGGTAATAATTTTCTGAAAATATATGGAGATCGAATCCAACTCAAAGGACATTCATTTGTAGTGGAAACAGCCTTTCTGAAAGCTGGGTTGTTTTATTTATAAATACCTAGAGCCACTCTGCATCCATAGCAATCTGGTTATGCCATGATCTGCCATTCATACTGACAGCAAATCATGTATGTATGCACAGGGAGTTACAGCATCGCCTTTTTTTTCCTTATGTGCTTGCCAGAGTGTTACATATATACCTCTGTCATTGCTGTCTGCCTGGTACTATCAGAAAAGAGACCATTAATTGTTAAATATTTTTAAGTTGCCCATCTTACAGAGCAGATGATAACAGAGTTTGTTCACTGCAACAACAAATTGAAGTAGATATGCAAAGATTTCTAATCAAGTCTAGACAAATCTTGCATGTTACTGTGTTCCTGCCAGAACTCTAGCAAGGGTGGGACGAGAGAGGCACCACCTGAGGCAAATAAAGTCCAAATGCCTGAAGTGCAGGTTGCTGGAGGTGGAGGCTGAGCACAAGGCAGCTACAGAAGAAATGGCATGAGACTGAGGACAGGAATCCAGAGGGCAGGACTACAGGAGGGTGTCCTAAGAAGTCCTGCTACAGTGTAATACAGTATGTAGTATTATGTAACAGTAAATTCAACACTCCACAATGTACAAATTGAAAACTTATATCAGCAAGTTGCTCCAGAATAGGTCAATTTGGGATTTTAAACAAGTTCCCCCTCTTTTTAGACAGTTGTGAAAGCAACTTCTCCTACTTGAGGTAAAGCCAGTCTGGCTCTTTGGCCAGTAAATATACAGCTTGAAAAATTATTTAAGTTAAATAGTTAAGTCAAAAATATATAGTCCTTTCACATTTAAAGAGTGATTAAAGAGTGATTCTCGCAGATTCTACTGGAGACAGTAAACCTATTAATACTATATTTTAAAACATTATATTCTCTTTTAACAATCTAAAATAGATCTGGCATTGATTAAATCCTATGCAACATTTTGATAATGTGAAATAAAAAAATGCTTTAAGCAATTAAAACATAACAATTTTCACATTTTAATTTTCCTGTATTTCTATACTATTGTTTAGATGGACATGTTACTTAAAATATTTCTAAGCATGACTTTTCTGGACCTGAAGTGTGTCTAAATAACTTCAGGCTATCCTCACATTAAAGCATTTTTTGAAAGTTTTACTTCCCCCGAGCTCCTTCAGGTGGGATCAGTAGCCTCAGAGCATTGTAATTATTTCTCCAGTCCAAGCACAATTAAGATAATAATGATCTCTTCATAAAATATTTCAATAAATGATCTTTTGAGTTCTGAAACAATTCATAGATAACAACTTTCATGAAGTATTTGCTGACATTTTAATGTCAAGTTGCCTCTGTGGGCAGGATGTATCTCTTAAGGATAACACAACTGGGACATGGTCCAGGTGATTTCTAACTTGGGCCTGGTTCCTCCTCCTCAAATTGTCATACAGTGTTTCACCTGTAGAAGGTGGGATTTGCGTTTTGTGAAAAAGTGCCATATATCATATATTCTACAGTAGCCACCAAAGAGACTAGATTTAGGATGCACCCAGCATCCTTCAGAGGAGGATGGTCAGAGTGTGGATTTAGGATGAGGAAGGAGCCTGAGAACTGATGGTGGAGGGAGTGTTTCACATCATCAGTGAAGCATATTTTGTAAACGCTTTGAAGGGCCATTAGAAATGTTAAGGCAAAAAAAAAAAAAAAAAAAAGACTTTTTATGTAACGATCATGGAACCTGCAGACGGAGGTTTTTGTTTTAATCGGTTTCTTCTGCGTTCTTCCCGTCCAGCTGCCAGCTTCCTGCCAGCAGGGCCGGAGCAAGGATGTCGTCTCCGTGCCACCGCGCTGCACGGCTGCCAGGAGGTGCTGGGACCGCGCGGAGACCAGCTCGCACCCTGCCTGGGGAAAGCAGGTGTGGGGAGGTAATTACGCTGATCGGCCGGGTTATGCCCCTCCCATCTTTCCCATCATTTCCAGCTGCAGTTCTTCTATTGTAATTGAGCCAGTATTATGTCACATTAGTTTTAATTTTCCATAATACCCCCACAGTTGGTGTGTGTGTTCATAACTCAGGGTTCATTTTGCAGATGACTCATGAAATAGTCAACGTTATTAATTTATTACAAAATTGCCAATTGCCTACAATCCCAATTTTTACAGTGTTCCCACATTGCTCACAGACTTCAAATCTGGAGGCATTCATATTACTCATTAGTCAAGTGAAATAGTTTGAAGAGTTGGTGTAGCTATTGTTTTACGAGGCCCTAGGCCACAGCATTACACGCTGGAGAGTCAGTGGAGCCTCTTGTTCCGTATGGGTGGCTCGGAGCATCCCAACTAGACTCCAATGCCTTTGCCAGGCCAGGCAGCACCGTTCTTGAGTAGTCCCATAGCCCACACTGGGGCTCTTCTGAAGTAGCCAGTTGCATGTGAGTCAGGACACTTGAATGTGGCCCTTAGGTGTTCATTAAAGTCCATTTCACGCACAGGAATATACTTCCAATTAATGTAGTAGCCCAGGAATGCAGTGTGGGGATGCGGAGAAGAGCACAAGCTATTACAGCAAAAAAGTAATTGGAGCATTTAAATGACAAGGCCCTCGTGATTAGGCAATGTCGTCGTATGAATTAGCCCACAATAACCCAGCTCCATGTTCCATAACTGATGCTCACATGAAGGTTTTACAGGACACCCAAGACTGGGTTTTTCGGCAGTCCAAACATCTCAGGAAATGAGATTTTTCAGCTTCCTTGCTCTTGAGCTTCCCAAGTCACAGCATGGTAAAGAGCCAGAGCTCCAGGCTCTTGAAAAAAGAATTTGTAAAGAACAAACAAATATGTCATTCAGAGTGTTGCCTTGGAAAAAATCTGAAAATCTCCTTCCACGGGAAATCGCAACGTTTATGTTTTTGTTCTGCAATGACTCTATGCTGGAATTTCACTTGGAATAGAGATTCTAATATTCTGCCAATTCAAGTCTCAGCTGTGATTCAGCTGTTACTCATCCATAAAATTAATGATATAATTTTATGTCTCCGTGTCTTAATTTATGAAAGTTCATCATCAGTGTAAAACATAGCACTATTTGGAAGAGACTTAAGAAAAACAAGAGAGTCTGTCTGAAAGACTGTGCTTAAGCTCACGATGTTTTTTTTTCTACAGAGAGGTAATATATTTTTCTTTCTATTCTGCTTTGCTTGAGGAAATTCTGTAACGAGCCCTTCCACCACCTTGTAACTAAAAGCTGTGAATCTTACACTAAAGATCCACTTCAACAAGGAAAGCTGTGCCATCAAGTGATCCCCAGTGTGTGCAGCACAGTACATCTGCAAACATTAATCACATCAGACTGCATTTCCTGTGGCTAGCTACACTGGCTTCAGATGCAATAAAGTTTGGCCTGTCTAACTCACAGTGGTCTTGCAATGAATATTTATATAAAGCTGTTACTGCACACTGTGTTGTGCAGTTAGGGGACCGTGCCAATAAAATCATAGGTCTCAACCCCAAGGAAGTTTTTGAGCTTAGGGGCGATAGAAAAGAGCACCAAAAGCAGGTTAAGATGTTGCCAATGAGCAAAATATTTTGGGCACTCACCCTTCATATTCTCTCTGCTGAATCATTTACTTTTACAAGTAGTTGGAACCGCACACAGTGACAAACCCACAACTTTGGAGTAGCTTTGTGTGTCTGATACTGTCATCATGTGACAACAGTAAACAGAGAAAACGGTATTGCCTCCAACAGCAACAAGGAACAAGAGGGAGCTGCTACAGCAACCCCAGGCTCGCTCGGTCTGCTTCATTTTAGAGTTTTCCTGGAGACTTCGCCAACCTGCTCCTTTCAGGACTTCCCAGATCAGGTTCAAAGCAGCAGTACAATTGCACTGCCATAACAATGCCTGTTCCAAATTTGGACATAAAGTATAAACAAGAGGCATCAAAATCTGGCCAAAAACATCAGGTTTTGGTAAATATTATCAGTATCCTGGAAACCAGAAACCAGCAAGAGCCAGTCTTGAGCACTGGTTAAACACATGAACCAAGTGATCAGTCTTGCTTGGCTGAATGAGACCAGCCCAAGAGTCTGGAGCAAGATAGAAACACGTTCCACTGCCTTTGCAGTCAACTTACTTTGATGGATCTACATGTGTAGCAAATAAAACAGAATTATTTTGCAAAGCTCCTACAGAGTCTTCCCATTGTCTTATTTTGATACGACATCTGCTTTGTTCTACCTTGTCCTCTAATTTCCAGCACTCTGATGAACTTTGTATTTGACATATGAATTCTTGTATTGCAGAAATTCCCTGGGAAAGAAAGAGAATTAGGCAGCTCACAAAGGGAAGCAAATGTTTTTGACAAAGAGAAAGATAAAACAGCACAGCTTGTTAAAATCTTCTGGTACTTCACTATTTTGATTCTGGGAAGGGCATGTTTCATTTCTTCCTCCCTGTTTTTGCTTGTCATTCAGTAAAATTTTCTTGTCATAAAAAAGAAAAAACTAAGCATACACTTTACTTTATGAGTATATATAATCTCTTAAATGCATATATAAGAGCTTTCTTAAGAGAGGTAGACTTTTCTTAAGTAGGCCTGTGGCAGGAAGAAAAATTCACTTCAGTTCCATCAGTGAAATTCAGATAGTTCAAAAATAGAGTCTGTAGCATCGATAGGGATTTTGCTGACTGAGAAAGGGACTCAGACTTTTTCCACTGTATTTTTAATCCTCCACTGTATTTTTTTGAAATCCTGGTGTCTTGTCTACACTACAGAAGTCAAAAATGTGCAACTTGTTAACATATACTAGTGAAAAATAATCAACTTTGTAGCTTAGTTGGTAATAAAAGATAAAAATTGAGCCTTTCATTTTTTTTTTTTTTAATTTATCTACTGGAGGTCAACTGCTAACTGGGAACATTCGTTCTAGGCATGCAAAAAGGAGCCAAACTCCTACTGAAACAAAGTGTGTTATTTTCCTAGTTGAAGATTAACTCAGTCGTAAGCTGTTTCTTCCCTAAGAGAAATAGCTTTCAGATTTTTGAAAACATGCATTGTAAAATTCAACAGCTATTATTCTATATGAATGCCGACTTCACTTTTCCTGAATCTAAGGACTATTTTGCTCTGCAAGAATAAAATATTCTTTGTTGGGAAGGCTGTGTACATTTTAAAGTTAGTACCCCTACTAACTTTGACCTCTTTCATTCTTTCTCAGAGGTATGATTGGTAAATATATAAGCATGTTTCAGTTTAAAATATAATAGAAAAACAGGGTATTACTTCACACTTCTGCTTATTTAAAAAAAAGCACTGTATGCATGGCCTGGCATATGCCACGGCTGGTGCTGATGTTAAGAAAAAAATAGCACACAGACAAAACACGTGACGTGCACACAGGTGCAATCCATTTTTCAGTTGGTTGTTGTTGACATTGCATAGGAAGGAAAAGATGAGAATCAGGACGTTTCTGTTGAGACCACCCCCAATATCTCTTGAGTTCTCTTTCCCTCCCACTAACACAGAATGAAACATACATATTTACGTTCATGTCAGGCTGATGTCAGATTTACTCTCCAATTAATATTTGCAAAGCAAAACGAGATGGAATGAGCAAGACTAGGGGGCTGTGGGATAGCATTTTTTTATTTATTCAATCCCACATCAACGGCAGACTTTTTGAAAACTATTTGTCAAATTTTACATTCATAATTAAATGGCTAAAAAGTACTTCGGTATAGATCTTCATGTTCTCTCTTGTTTGTAATATTTCTGTAGAGGCATGAAAACAGTATTTCTCGTTTGTTATTATTTCCTGTTCCACTGGGAGAACATTAATGGTTTTCATATGTCATTTCTCTCATCCGCATGCACTTGGTGGAGCTAACATAAAATTGCACAGTTCTGGGAATTAATACTGGTAACCAAGTCCCCATAAAAGCACTTCTCAGGCAAAACTTTAAGGAGCGCTCTAGTAGGTCCACTTAGTAAAACTGTAAGGAACATTTTATTCTCTGTCCAAAGTTAGCACTGAATCACCTTTAATGGCAGGGATGTGGCCTGTATGAACTGTCTTCATTCCTGAGATGAGCTCTAATGAGGCCTGACAGAACTGGCTGGAGAAAAGGACCAGGATGCAGATATTTAATGGATTTTATTCTTAAAATGACATGGTGCTAAAGAGCTCTCGGCAGCTCCTGCGTGAGGTGATAACTCTGTGTAGAGCAGAGGTTTACGCTCTTGGTGCTCCCAGGTTACAACTCGGCGCCTTCACACACCTGCAGCACTGCCCAAGTTACCTGCCTTGGCCAGGAGATCCCTTAATTTGCATTGAATTAGCTCCGTGCCCAGCTCCCTTTCCCACGGCAGAATGTATACATGCTGAAAAAAAAGAAACCAAATCAAAACACAAGAAAGAGACATAGCTCCCAAAGAAGCAGAGATGGCCAAATAAGGATGTCTGAGAAATTAATCATGACGGAATCGCTCTCTTCCATTTTTATGTGCTTGGTGCTGCTGCTCGGAAGCAGCTCCCGCCTGAGGTTCCCTCCTGGCGCAGCTGCGCAGCCGGGCCGGGCCAGGCCGGGCCAGGGAGGGCACCCAGGGTGCTAAATGGCACCCTGTGGCTTCCAAGCGCTTGGCAAGCGCAAGGTTAATCTCCCGGCGCTGCGGGGAGCTCTGTCTTATCTCCCTTCGCAGGAGGTGAAGGACCTGTAGAGCCACACAAGCCACCAGGGCAGGGCCAGAGGGAGAATGCAGAAATAGTTGGGTGTTTCTTTTCTTTTTCTCTTTTTTTTTTTTTTTTGGCTTATCCTGATTAGACCGTCTCTAGATTGTTTCCTCATAAATTCAATGGCAAAATTTTCAGAGCACAGCGAATGCCAGACAGTGCCTCAAATGGAGCCCCTTTAACCCTGCGCTCACGGAAGCTGGGTATTCCCTCAGGGAATACTGTGTTGTCAGGCAGGGCTTGGCAGCCCACTACAACCTCAGCTGGGCCTTTCCACCTCAGATCATAAAACTGAAACGGAGCTACCCAGCGCCTAATGCACGTGGCCATCTGAAGCTGGCAGCTGCCCTGGCAAGTTTTACAAATCCAAACAGTGATTGATGACCAGCTATTTTTGCCAAGCAGAGAAGAAAGTCAATCGGCAACAAAATGGTAAGATGCTGCTTGGTTATGTAATCAACCTCAGGTAACTGGGGCTGGGTGTACATGTCATTATTTTTAAATATTTAATTAATGTTTATCTTCTGGTAGCTCCCACAGGTTCTTAATGCTGCGGTCGTACTTGAATTGTCCTTTGCTGATTAGAATCTATGAAAACAAGCACCATGCAGGTTTTGGAGATGGGAAGGCCATCAAACATATATATATATATATATATATATACACACACACACATATACACATATATATATATATATATATATAAAGTGTGTTACACTTTTTCTTACACTTTTAATGTAAAGCTTTAAACAGCAGTTTAACTCCCTCCCTCAAGTTATTAAATAGCAGGTGTTTATTTATAGACATCACAGCAGAAGAAGAACTTGAAAATGGATTGCAGAAAGATGGGGCTATCTCAGGAAGCTTCTGCCATACGGAAGGGGATACCATGGAGAAAAGGTTAGAGTTCCATGGAGGGAAAATGAGGGAAGAAGCATTATCACATATACCATTGATAAAAGGGCTGGAAGAAATCTAACTTATTCCTGCCTCAGAATGAAATCTTAACCTTTCTGACAGACATTTGCCTAGTAAGACACAATGATTCATAGATCTTCATGTCTGAAAGAGTCAGAAACTTCTGAACACAAGCCACTTCCTAAGTGAACTAAGTGGAGTGAACTAAGGCACTCTCCAGCTCAGGAGCTGTGGCTGAAGTAGAGTCACATTTTGGGGGAAAATCATCCACTTGCGTTTTAAAATAACTTCCAAGGGAGAAGCAACCTTTGGCAAACTGTCCCAGGGGCTATTTACCTTCCCAGTTAAGACAGCTTAAAAGATTTACTAGGATGAGTCTGGGATGCTTGCATTGTCCTTAAACTTTATTTTTCATAGCAAGGCCTCCTTCTTGGATATTATACTAACAGCATTGTCAAAAGCATTATATTTCTCTCAGTGTATTCTCAGCCTTCAAAGGCTTGTGCTGTGCGAACTACTCAGCTGTCATAAATGACAAGGCTGCAGCTGATGAAGATGGTAGCGATAACATCAGGTTCGGAATGCTCCTAGTCCTATTTTTAAAGTTTTGCTTTGCTGAGAGGGAAGGGGGGTTTCCTGTGAGTATCATTAAGCAATGGCTGGCTGTGTGCTTCAAATAATTTCTCATGCAAATTTTCTGTAAGTTTGCGCTTGAAGCTCTCTCAGAGCTCTCGACGTAGAACAGAGGCACCTATAGTGGCAATAGTTCATTTAAAATAAGGAAGAAAAAAAAAAATGTGTTACATAATCTTCATGACACAAAGGATAAAATTACTTCCTTCATAAAGCAGGCACATGAAAATAAGGTACAAAATGCAATTCATGCTAATCCCAAATCTCTAGGAATCTGTGGGAATCTCCCTGTAGACTTCAGTGTGCACTGGGCCAGGCTCTACCAAGAATCTAAATTCTAATTCTGATTCCTTGCCATATGGCAACAAAATTCCTATAATTTGCTGTAGCACAGAAGCGAGATGTTCCCGTCTTTAAAGTATTGCAATAACCTTCCAAAGACCTTCTTATGCCACCCAGGAAACAACGGGAAACAGTGCTCTAAAAGAATGCTTAGTTTCATCACTGAATCTTTCTGAAAACTGCAGCAAGTATTCAGCCCTTCATTATTTATTCCAGAAGTGAATTAGAATGTGCCCACCCTTGAAATCAAACTAAACCTTTAAATTAACCTCAGTAATAAACAGGCCAGTAGTTTCTTTCAGTTCTGAAAAATTATGTGCTGCAGTCAAAAAAAATTATAAAAGTTAATTAGCTCAGTTCAGTTAATTGATGTGTTCTGTCTCATCCTTAGAATTGAAATTCCATAATTTTTGAGATGTGAATTAAAGAAAATTAAGAAACATATTTTATTTCTTAATCCCATTAAACATGCATTGTATTTTAGGCATTAGGGAACCCGATAGACCTATAATGAATAATCACATCTGGAAGATATAATTTGTCATAGCCACAAAAAGAGTCTGATAAAAAGCAAGCCTGACAGGTTAATTAAATAAGTCTGAATACACTGGATGCTAGAATACTTGCTGGCATTTACACATGTTTTTTCCTTTAAAGCTTTTTTTGGACCTATAGAAAAAAAACAAGACAAATAAGAAACTCTACAGTATATGGAATTACAAATCTTGACAAAGGTATGTTTAAATATTTAATGCTTTTGCATGCAATTCTTCACACTTTTTATACCAAAATTTCCTTCTCAGAAAACCTAGCCAATATTTAAAAGTATATTTTCATAAATGACTTGGCCTTACAACCCTTTAACCCGATGACTAATTCTAGATCATACGAAAGCTTACTCATGAAGAAGATTGTAATTTTTGAATCCTTAGCTTCTGACCTCATAAAACATGAGGCCAACTTTACTACCACAAGTGGGAAAACCAAGAGCATCCAAAAGCCTCTGCCATGTCAGGGTGCTGGAATCCTTTGCTGGAACAGGCCCAGCTTTTCTATTCTGTTACAAGTAGCTTGCTTTTTCCTGTGAATACTCATACCAGTGGGACTAGCCAGCTCCACATGAAAAGCTGCTCACGCAGAACAAGTGTTTGCAAGATCTAGCCATAAGTGGGCTGTCCCATAAAGTGTCTTGGCTGGCAACATGCTGACTCTTTTCCAGACTGGCTACTTACCTCCAAATTCTCATTAATCCTTTTTTAGAGGACTGTCATTGCCAGGAACTGCCTTCCAAAAATTGAAATCCGTGCCTTCACAAAGATCATGAGATTGGCTTAGAAATCATATGTGTGTAGGAGGGGAGTCTTTCTCTCCTCTCCCTTTCTATATGCATACATACATACTATATATATATGTATATTCACATGCACATGTATAGATACTTATTTACACATGGACACACCTATATGCGCTACATACGTATTTGGGTATATGGGTGTATGTGTGTGTATTTATATGCACATAAAAGGTGGGTTTGTTTGCTTTCTGTTTTCTCAGATTTTGGGAAACTACCATTTCAAATAGTTGCATGCTGGCTGCCAACACTGCCTTTTAAAAGGAGGGGAAAGAGGAGGGAAGGGTCTCATAGAATCATAGAGCTAGAATTCAAGAAAAAACAACTGCAAATACCTTGTAAACTCACAATGAACCCATGAGCATTGGCAGCGTCGGGACCAAGGAAGAGCAAGTCAGTAACATTTTGGTTGTTCCCCATTTTGAACTTTCATGTTTTGAAGTACATTTTGCTGCCACAAAAAGGCAGCTTGTAAGAAATTTAGGGTTAATGTGAGGTTGAGAAATTTTCCTTATTTAAAGATGATTGATCTTTCATAGAGTAATAGCCAACTATTCACCAAAAATAACATTTTGGTGCAATTACAAGTTTGGTCCTGTAAATGTTGGCTGGTGGTCCGGCTGCTGCTACCCCTTTCCGAGTAGAGGTGTATTTTGTGGAATTTGTCCCTAATCCATGTCCTAACAATCTGCTGGTAGTAGGCGGCCACGGGCATAGAGCCTTCCAGCAGCTCTTGCCTCTGCACTGGACCCTGTCCACATCCTTGCTTCCATCATGGAGAAGGTAACAGAAGATACGCTGCCGCCTGGGAAGCTCTGTGCTCTTGACAATACTTCGGCTGAGATCAAAGTTGACCACCCCTGTTCTTGTCTTGTGATAGCTCCCTGACTGCAGGTGAGATGACCTCGGAGGTGAGGCCGAAGCTGGGGAGCTCAGTGGTGCTTTCTCAGCTTGCACATATACCACAAGGCCTTGAAGAACCCAGGAAAAACCTCTACATGGTAGATCTGAAGGAGAGTCTTTACCCCTGCTCTGCTACCACGTGACAATTAGGGACTGCGATAGTAAATAAAGGAGCACTAAGACTGGAATGGAAGATTAATCATGCTGCCTAAAAGCCAGCACTTTTAGTCATGGTATAAAAGTGCACATGACAGCATTCCTTTCTGAAATCTGATCCCCAAAAGAACAGCTTACACAACTGAAGAGATTCCAGGCAGTGATCTACGGTGCTGGCCTCCTTGAAATGTGTTCCTCTGCAACATCTGTAAGCTGTAAGTCATCCGCGTGGTGCTCACGGATGTGTAATACATCCTTGAGCCATGACTTTTCCACCATGGATCAAGGCATGTTTTAATACAACACCAAGCCCTGACTGGACATAGCACCGAGCTACGTCCAACATTGGAATAACAAATTAAATTTTATCTTTATTTATGTATAATTTTATCTTAGCTAAAATAACTAAACTCAATTTTATATTAGTTTCTCTATTTCAGAGTATATCTCATATTCTGTTTGGCTGAGTGAACTGAAATATTTCTGAGTCAACTCCAACAAACTTCTTGCAAGCTGAAAGTTGGAACACTACAGCTAAATCTGAGCAATCATATGATCACTGTTGAAATCCAAATCATGTACCTTAAAGATACCCTAACCAGTTTCCAAGAAGTTTCGATTTGTCACTAGAATTGCAAGATTTAAAAAAAAATGAGAACTTTTTCTGTTCAAGCCTGTAATTAATTGCCTATAGTAAAATAGTTTCCAGATAAATCTATAACCCTTAAATGCATTTGAGTTCCTCATTTCATATTTTGGAACCAGGGCAGGGGAAAGGAGAGAGACAGAGGCCTTCTCCTTCAAAACTTAGATATTCTGACTTTTACCAGCATTAATCTAATCCCCAAAGAAATTATAGCCCACATTATAAATCAACTGTAGTAAATAGTGTCATTTTAATAAGAGATCCCAGCGCTGAAATATTCAACTTTTGTAGAGTTTGTGATGGATTCTCTACCATATTCAGGACTACCAGATCTACCTCTGGAATTAATGTGTTTTCCCTTCAAGCTGTTATGCCACAAATTCAATCTCCCACTGCACCTTTGCTGCTTCCGGAGTTGTGCAGAGAGCCAAGTGATGCTCAGAAACAGAAGGCATTTTTTTTCTGCAAGCAATCTGTCTGGTTGCACGTAGGAAAAGGATGGCTGTCTCCAGGTACCTCATTTCCTGGGTAAAATTGGATGGAAATGTAATTACTTTTGTGATATTATAAACTGTTTCAAAATGATCTGCTAGGATAGTGCTGCTTGTAATAGCATCCTGAAATGCCAGCTGAAGGCCCTGCTTATAGCATGGAGTATCTATAGCTCGTGATTCTTTCTTTTACAATCTGGATACCAAACACAATACTGAACCTAGTGTGGTTTGCCACAGCTGTTGATCCTAGGATCTAGACATAAGATATATCTTTAATTACTGATATAATTATTTCCACCAATGAATGGGCTATGTTGTAAAATCCCATAAACTATATAATTGCCTACATGTAGCATTCCTGCCATTATCTATGTATCATAGGTACAAAGCCACATGATATTTACTGAAGAAGCCTTTACTGCCATTTCTGTATACTTCTCTCCAGACTTTTTCCTGGAGATGCCCCTCAGGATTTTAAAGGATATAATTTCTATCAGTTCATTCAGATTTTTTTTTTTTTTTTGACTTCACATGGAACCAGTGACCATGATCCTTAAGCCCAGCCTTCACAAGCAGCCAAGCGAGCAAGTGTTCCTCCTGCTCCCCATTAACTCACTCCATGTGGAGTCAAGGGGAGGTAGGATCATTCTGGCTTGCTGGGATATGTCAGAGAATTTTCAGCATGTGATGATACTCAAATTTTCTTTTCCTGCTAAAACAGATGCTCAGAGGTCACCTTACATTCATGGTTGCCTACACTTTGGTGAGTATGGCAGTCTGTTTGCAAGGAAATCATCTAGTTAAAGTTGCAGGCAATTTTCTACTGAAGGACAAGTTTTTGGTTTGATTGGTTTCATGACTTTCCAGAAGAGTAACATACTACTTGATATTTTGATATTTATTTCAGGGTTTTCCCATTTCTCCTTTTGAGATTACTGAAAACTCTGCATGTCTAGAACATTCTTTGTAGTCTTTGAAAATTATTTACTGATGACAGAAAGAGGTCTGCTCGCCTCTTATATTTGCCTTGAGAAGCCAGGCAGCATGAAAACATCAGCTGCATCTGCTTAGCTTAAAAAAAAAAATCTGTACCCAAAAGCTGTTCAGCAGACAAACACAAAAAGCAGTAGGACAACAGAGATAGGGAAAATCGTTAAAGGAAGATGAGCAGAAATCCCAGCTTTGCTTTCCAGTTTACACCTAAGGAAGGACTGATGTTGTGGTTGATGATGTATCTCAGAAATGCTAATTGTCGTGGGTATTAGCAGAGGCTGCTTAGCATAAGCCATAAGTTGATCTTCCTTTTGTAGCTTGTATCATTCCCTCCATTTCATATGGCCATGTTTAAGTGATTTCTTTTAGTACTTTTAAAATAGAGCTGGTTTTGTTCTTCATTTCCCACTCTGTAGGAATGGTAGGGAGTGAAGAACTGAAAAAATCAGTGCTTCGGCACTTCGGTGCTTCGGCAACACGAATCATTTAGCTGGCTGTTGGTTTTATACATTTAGTAGAAGTGTCTAATAATTAGAAGAAAGAATAAGAGGAACAATCTATGACTAATCTTTTGATTACCTTAGAAGACGTGAGCTTTTATGGTTGTTTGTGTTTTTTTTTCCCCCCCTCACATAACATTCTGGGTTCCTCTTTCATCACCTAGTGATAAGAAAAAGCTTACAATACACTAGGTAAGCTGGAGGCACTTAGATTGCCGGGTATGACGGATTAGGGCTGGAGGCTGCCAAAGGACAGGGAACACGGTTGGCCTCTCCTGCCTCTTTGAAACACTGGATTTATATATAGGGCAGGGATAGGAAGGGGCAGCATCGCGGCAGGGCACTCAGAGATCAGTCCCAGAGGAAGAGCAGATGGCTCTGCAGATCTCAGATATCTGTGGGGAGAGAGCACTGGGAGCTCTCATGCTCAGAATGGCAGAAAAAAGAGTCGCCCTCCACAAGGAGAAAAGGGAGGGAAGCCGGAGGAGGAGCCAGGCCCAGATGGGGCGTCTCAGCCACACATGGACAGTTGCTATTTGGGAGCCCAGAAGGCCTGGCTAATTAAGCTGTTTCCTAATCAGGGAATGAAGAAACGAGGCCAAGCCTTCTGCATAGAAGCCATGAAACCCTCAGAGCCATTCACTCCTCAGAGCCATCAGATACACTGGAAGAAGAAAGACTTCAAGCAGCTGAAACTATCAGAGTAAGTGCTGTTCAAGTTTGGGATGGTAGACAACAACTAAGCCATGAGGCAGTGGCCCTCACTATGATCCTTAAATGGCATGAAAACAATAGTCAGCAGCAATTTTATTACTAGAACTACTGCCTCCATTTTCCCCAAATATACAAATGAATAAAAAAGCTGTCTTTGCTCCTGCAGGAATTTATATTCATGTTTTTATTTCAGGACTCAGTCTGACCCCTTGTTGCAGATGAAAGTTAAATATTCAGTCCCTCAATCACATGCCATCCCACTGCCATCTCCCTTGGCAGGACATTTCTATGGAACAGTTTTCCAGGCTAGTTCAAGGAGCCCCATATATCTAAAAAAGGACCACAAGAGTTGCAAGGCAAACGTGAAGAGTGACTCTAAACATATTCGGGTGCATTCTTTCACCTAGCAATAGCTATAGCTACATGTACATGTTCCCAACAAGAATAATTTGATGGACAGTGAAGGACAGACTGAATTGATGCAGGGGAAATAATCATATGGGCATTAAAACATTTGCTTCACTGCTAATATGCCATTTCCTTGTTACTTCAACTCAGCCCATGTATTTTACAAAGGCTATAAGATAAGGACTGAGGTGTTCATATTGCACATCAGCTCTGCTGCCTACCAATCTGAGATCACAAGCCACAGATCTAAGAAAGGACTTTTCTCCCCTACATATATACCATGAATGAAATTAATTTAAATATTCCTTTTTTTTTTGTAACTAAAACACACTTCCCTGCCCATTGATATGCTCCTCAAACAATGACTAAATGTGGACTCATACCAAGTGAGTCACAGAAATGATAATATAATGTTTATCTTTATGTGTCAGCTGTTACGCTCTATGAAAGTGCAATACACATTACAGAGCCTATAAAGTTAAATAAGACTGTACCACCACAACAAGAAACTCTTCTGGGCCTTTATTTTCCATGAACAAGTATACAAAGAAAACAAAAATCACTGAGTACAACTCTAATGTTAATCTGCGTAAGAATGTCTATTCTGCATGAGACAAAGTCTAAACAAACGCTTTATTGCCAAGGGATTGGTAACTCACCTGGATCCGTGCCTTAGATTATTTCCCTACTAATCTTTGACCACACAGCAACCATAAACCAAGCTGGCAGAGGTAGGAGTCAATATTCTTTCACTCTGACAATGAGGACAAGCTGGTTTGAAAAACTGCCTTATTGCTGCTAGTGCAACAAGAAAAGAGTATTAGCAGCAAGCCTCGTCACCTAAGAGCAGCAGTCTGTGGGCCCAGCCTCCAGCCTGAGGGCCAGATTCTGGCTCAGAAAGTTACGCAGATCTCTTTTCATTGCCTTGATTTAAGCACAGAAACTTTAAACACAGCTTTAAGACCTACCACGATCTTTCTGGCAATTCTCTTTCCTCTCGGTTGTCTCCCAGCTGCAGCTCACAGTCCCTGTTCTCCCCCAGCAGGCAAGCAAATTAGCAGGTTTAAATGATCGCTCCAGAGAGCAGCTTCTCCAAAAGAGAGTACTGTATTTTACCAGTAACAAGCCATGCAGTTTTATACCTCATCATTGTCTCTGAGTAAGGGGCAGCAAAGAAACGGACGTGTCACTGGCTTTCCACCTAGGTCTACTGGTACCATGACCTGTGGTAGTAGACTCAAAATAGCAGAAGCATTTTTAACTGAGAAGAAATTTGTTAGCCATGACAAGTACCTCTGAACACTTTCCAGGCTCAGCTTTTGGATGGCAAGCCTTTCGCCAGCGTCTTGCAAAGCAGGTACTTTCAAAACTTTCTTGAAGTGCAGGAAGGGAAAAAGCAGAAAGATGGCTCCTTGGAAATGGCAAATAAAGAGCAACCCAACAGGCAGCAAGGCTGTACGCAGACGGTCATTTGCATTGAGGAAGTTTTTGCCTGGGGTTTCCCTGTACCTTCCGGGTCAGAAGATGGCTTAAGTGAGGCAGAACTTACTCAACTGGATTCGGAATGAGTAATACCCGAAGACCGTGTGCCCGGGGGGAGACCATCTGAAACTCTTGCATTGACATCTAGTTTACAAAAAGTTTCACAAAGGCAATGTATATCAGTTAGCTAAGGATGATACTATAACTGATAACGCAATGGACAGACTATGGAATGAGCTATAACAGAGGCAGAAATTTAGCGTATTTTTTTTAAAGGTATCAGCTGTGAAATCCCAGCCTTGGGGTGAGTCATTTACACCAGATGCAACATTTCAAGGAATCATTTCTAGTGAAGTGACTAAAGAGTTGGAGGAAGCCCAAGTGCCATGTATTCAACAGCATCCCATGGGTCAGATGAAAGAAGCTGATTCTTAAGGGAGCCCCAGGCCAGATGGTATTCACAGATGATGTGGAGGCAAAGGCCAAAGGAGATGGAGCTGCCCAAAGAGAGGAAGCCCCATCCAAGAAAGCGGGAGCTGCAGACGTCGGCCGCACTCAGATACCAACACGTGTGAAGGGCTGTCCAGGCACCTGCTGCTCTCAGCAGGAATTAACAGTTGAAAGGGGGGAGCAATTTGATAAAAATATAATCCACAAAAAACACTTACTGCCAAAGGGGAAGAAAATGTACTGCCAGAATAGCCCCAGGAACTGGTAATGGTTGGCTGATGCAGAAAGCAAGAGAAATTCATCTCCTATTAAATCCGGGGCCGGTGGAAACTCAAAGGCTGGTGATGCTGTGCCATCCGTACTTCCACTGCTGTGGTAGCGGGAGTAGCTTTCATCTGAGGGCGCAGGAGCAGTTCTGGGCTGCTTAACAGAACAAATGTGCTCTGGAACAGCACTGAGCCCCCTGCAGAGAGTGGGCAGGAAGAGGTATGGCTCGAGGGAGCTCTCCGGGCTTGAAGGGTGTTTCTAGAATGGGTCCCAAGTGACAAGGATTAATTGCTCCCCGTGATAGCTCTAAACTAGGTCATTGCACAACAGTGCTCCCAGGTGAACCTGTTGGAGCATTCGAAACTACAGCTGGGCAGCCAGGTTTCCTCTTGGTCACATCTGTGCCCCACACAGCACCAATACGGCGACTGCGAAGCGAGAGAGCAAAACGGGACTGACAAACTGGAGCAGGAGGGCAAGGGCCAAAGCGCCTCACATGTCACATCACGGCAAGGAAGTGTGAAACACCCCACCTGGGAAAGGAATTAAAAAAGTATTCACAGAAGACAAAGAATGGAAGCTGATGTTCAAAAATAACCGGCTTTCATCTTGAGTAATGCAACCTGATACAATATCAAGTGAAACACAACAATATGCCCTTTTTTCCTTTTTTTTTTCTTATCACAGTGGATAACTGAGAGGGATAATCTTATGTAGTAGAAAATGGCTGGATTTCATCTACATCATCTTGAACTTCCCACACTGTTAATACCAAAAGAAGAAAAAGAACAAAACATCAGCTGAGTCGAAACTCTATAGCAATAACTACTAGAAATGTAATTCAAAATAGCGGCCCACTTTCCTACAGTCAAGAGCAAAATATTTGATTGGTTTTGGTTTGGAGTCTGGGTCATCCATTTACAGTGACATTGACAAATTAAGACAAAGCACAAAGCACCGCAAGTTCTGCAAAGCACCCTTCATATTCAGGGCCATGCCAAAGGTATTTCAGGGGATGATAAACTATCTAATTCAAGATATGAAAACGACATCTAAGAAAACTCATATGACTTGGTTAGTTTCCCTAGCAAATCACAAAAGGAAGATCAGGCCCAAGCTGAACAAATTTTTGTGTAAGTTTTTTAGAAGACCAGTTAAGAGAATTTAACTTACTGTTACGTTACTGGCTTCTGCACTGAGGCCTTCAAGATATAAATTGCATTTAATAGACAAGCCTGGTCATGCAAGACAAGTGTTTTAGACTCACTGATAATTTAGACTCAAGAATGTAGGGCAGCACCCAGACTGACAACAGGGTATGAACCATCAGTCCCATAGGGGAGCCTGCAAGGACCGCGGGACTTCCAGGAATCTTGGAGATGATAGCAATGATCAACCTGCTAATGTCTTCAAATCCCTCCTAAACAAAACAGGCAAGTGTTGCAGGTACACACAGCACCTCCACTAAGAGGGATGTGATATGATTCTCACACTGGGAAAATGTGTTTGTTTTACCCCAAGATTTTTATGCCTGATGGGTGAGGAAAGGCAAATGGAAGATCAGCCAGGGTGGATACTCAGAATGTTCCTGCAAATCTTAGATTTCTGTGTGAATGAATGGTACAATACATGGTAAAAGACAGCCTTACACAGATAAAATTATGCCCCTCGTGCAACCATCACTGCTAAAAATGTTCCCAAGAGATTTGCTTTACTCTACATCTTGTCCCAAGTGACTGAGAGCAGCAACAACGGGGGCTTCACAGCACTGCACCCAGACTCTCTCTGGGAATGTCAGCCCTGAAAGCTATAGCATTTCAGCTCTGGGTGTTCAGGGATTCTACTTTATGGTCATAAACCATTAAAAAAAAAAAAAAACAAAAAAAAACCCCAAAAGCATAAAAAGCATAAACCATAAAAAAAAAAAAAGGAAAAAGAAGAGACATTCAGGCTACTGGTTGACACAGTTGTTTGAGTACCAGCTGGGTGTGAGGCCTTCATCCTTCGCCACGTGTTCACGTGGGTGAAAGCAGCATCTGGTCTCCAGCCCTGCAGCTGCCCGCCCAAGGAGGGCTCGGGAGCACTGGGGAGCTACTGTTGCCTAGGAGGAAGGGAGTGCCTGGCATTAGTCATCAGAAATTGGGTCTGAATCAGTTCACAGAGTCCTGATTCAGCAAATTAAACACTGATGTGAAACCAGAGATGGATCCTCAGCTCTGCCTTGAAGCAGAAACCTGCCAGGAAATCTCAGGTGACCTCAAAGCCATCGCTCTGGAGCCCCTGCATGACACAGATCCAGCAGGACATGGCCTAGGTCTTGAAACTGGTGCACAGGGCGGGAGGATGTCCCATCACGGGGAGGGCAGTGACCACAAGAGGTGTGCGAGGTGGCGCTGCGGGCGCACGGCCCCTCCACATCTGCTTTCCCGGTTACCCTCGCTCACCCACGGCAGAGGATGTACGCGGTGGCGCTCGCCGTGCCCGAGGCCGGCTGCCCACAGCCGCGCACGGCGAGCGCGCGCTTGGCGAACGCCACATCAGCAGCGCTCCGAGGGTGCAGGGAGAGTTGCTGCCAGCCCTGCACAGTGTTTACATAAGAAGATTTGCTCTCTGCTTCCTAGCGTGATTCACAGGGCTCTGCCCTGCTGGAATCGCTAATTCCTGTGCCTTTATACTGCTATTCTGCTGTTTGCTGCAGTGCATCAGCAACAACAATACTGCAGCGTGCATTACGATGCAGCTTTAACACAGATATATTTGTGTTTTCCTTTTTTCACACAGTCTACAAACCTAGTTTTCAACTGCAAATCCTACTTGCTTTATTTAGATTTAAACCAGAACACTAACATTTAGAAATACAAAGTTGCCAGCACCCTCCTTAAAAATATGTAGTTTTGCAAAAAAGAAGTAAACCTGCATCCTGAAGACACTTCAGGAGCTAAAAATGACACTGTTTCAAAGATGCGATGCTTGAAAAGAAATAAAATGTTAGGCTATACATAGATCAGTTTTCACTGCAGCTCTAAAGATTTATAGAGCTTTGTGTATAGGTAGCCACTTTATCACTTTACCACTTTATTGGTACTTTATAGGTACCAATTTATTTACTAACTAATGAGTTAATCTAGTAACAAGTTTGACAATTCTGCAGAGACAAAAAGGGACAGTGGTATGACTTCTGTCTTAGGGATGGTAGATTTAAAGACACTCTTTTCTTGTAAATTGATACGTCTTCTATACAAATAACTGCATTAAAAAGCCTAGGTTTTCCCTCTTCCTGACCTTCTGTTAGTGTAACCGCTTTGTATGTGTTTTCTGATCACCATACTTGCCAGCTATATAGAAATCTAATGAAGCTTATCAATATTTTTAATGTTTTGCATTTCTCGTATTTTAGGAGACATATGCAGGTAATTTGAAAGGGATGGCAAATCCCATGATTCGGTCAGAATCACGGGTTTAGTACCTGCAAGTTCTGGACATGAACTGAAGCAGTAGGACTCAGGTGCTTGATTGTGATGCTGACTGATCTTTGCCCTAAATCTTGTATGACTGGTACTATGCAAATGTCATGAAACTTTTTCAGGCAGCTTTATTGTTAAAAAGTAGGTTACTGTGGCAAGGACGTAACTTCGGCAGCTCACTTTTTACCTTGGTTTGCTCTTTCCCTTCATGTAGACTTATTTGTTTCTTTCGTTTTAAGGGTGGCTTTCTGAATACTTCCAACATCAGCAGACATTGCTCAAGGGAGATGCAAGACTCCCCAGATGTATCCGCACTGTTGTTTGCTGGAATGGTTCTCCTGGGGTGCTTCTCGTACTAGCGTTTTTATGAAAGCAGGCTTGTGGCCTGCTGCACTCTCCCCAGCCGGCAAGCCCCAATGGCTGCTTTTCAACCAGACCTAGACCTTTCTTCTGGCCTGTCTAGCTTTGGTGGCCTACGAAGAGCTGAGCCTCTGCCTGCAAGAGCTATTGAGTTCACCTGAAACACACAGGCAACTACAGAATCAGAGAGTCATTAAGGACCTTTGGAGATCATCTGGTCCAACCCCCTGCTCCAGCAGGGACACCTGGAGCACGGGGCACAGGGTGGCAGCCAGGCGGGTTTGGAAGATCTCCAGACAAGGAGACTCCACAGCCTCTCTGGGCAGCCTGTGCCAGGGCGCTGTCACCCTCACAGTCAAGAAATTTTTCCTTAAGTTCTTGTTGTGCCTAAGTACAACTACTCAAGTGGCAGGTAGCGAGACAAAATAAAAGGAGAAGGAATGCTGGTGACAGAAAGTCTTGTATAAACTATGATCAAGCCACTTACAGGACCATTTATTACCCTGTTTTCTATCACAGCAACCAAGATGAGCAGTTTTATCTTTTAATCTCCCCTGAAAATCTTACCTAGACCAAGTAGAGTCATAGTCAGTTTACAGATTTTCTGCGAGACTCCCTCTTACAAGTTGTTTTCAGAATCTGAAAATGTCCTTTATTCATCTCTGTCCTCTAGGACCATCTCTTCCCCACTGCCTCCCTAAATCATTTCTGCACAAGTAAGTTTGGATTTTGTAGCTCACTGTTTGCATTGGAACCACAAGAAACCAATTCATTTTTAAAAAGCTTAACTTTAAAGTCATTTTGAATACATAATATTTTAGAGCTGTTCTGTTTTTCTTTTTTTTTTTTTCCTTTGGTTTCAGTATATTGTCATTTTTACATTTTACTTGAGCAGTGCAAAGGGTTGAAATTATATCCTAAGAGAAATGTTGTCACAAGAGCAGTTCAATTGAACTCTTAGAATAACTGCCAACTTGCTCTTTATCTATGTATGGCTGCTGTAGAAGTCATTATGATAGCTGATTACTGTAACTCACCAAAAATGCAAGAGAGGATAATGCGTCTGTGCAGAGAAACGCATGTAGTTGCTTGTGGTCTGCACCAACTGGATGTGAGCCAGACTGGTCTGGAAATTAGGTAGCTGCATTAAGCAAAAGATGAGAACTGTGTTGATAAGCCCTGCTGAGAGAGCAGTTATGGAAAACACAAGCACAGGGTCACACCACTGCGCTTCCACGGCTTTCGGGTCAGAGCTAGTAGCTTCTGGCAGCTCAAGGGTAAGAGCGAACAAGCATCTCTCCACACTCATAGTCATACATAGTCCCAGAAATAGGCATATGTTTCTTTAATATTCTGGAGAAAACATCAGTGCCAAAATACTCTGTCTTCCCAGGGCTCTCAATTCCTTCTCCCTGTTCATTCTGGTAAACGAAATCCTATCTCCTCCTGTTCTGTGCCCAGATACTTTTCCTTCAGTTTGTATGGCAGGGCTGACAGCTCTCCTGTTGCTGTTTGGACAGGAGCATTTGGACACAAAACAGCTGTCTCCTGTTCAAAACAAAGTCCCTCAGGAAAACTGGCTACTTATTCACAAGCCCAGTACAGGCTTCCTTGGTCCTGTCACCAACCACTGCTTGTTATCCAAGTGAGTACTATGTCTTTTCAATCTCTCTGTATTCTGCTATACAAAAAAAAAAAAAAAAAAAAAAGAAAAAAAAAAAAAAAAAAGACTGGGATGCCTCATACCCACCAAAACACCTCTTGGATTGTGCAGATTTGGGATTTGATAGACACAAGACACACCTTTGCAACCATGCTAACCTAGGTAGGGTGAGCCAGCTGCAGGAACTGCTGCCAATTCCTGAACCACCCATTACATCCCATTTGCAGAGTACTCAGCTCCACACTGTTAGTGCCTCCTTTTGCAGGAGCACTGTTACTCCCACCCACCTCAGCTGGCGACAGTTCTTTTTCTGCCCTGGCAGGCCTGGCATCTCTGCTGAAGGGTGAAGGGGACGAGACAACACTCATCTGCTCCCTACCTCTAGCTTCAGCTCCACAGACGCCACTCTTTCCCCCAGAGCCTACAGCACAGAAGTGACAGCAAAACATATTTTAAAAGAACCTGGGGAGGTCACGGTACACATGGAAGATGAGGGAATAGACTATAGTACTAGCCAAGACTATATATTAGCCTTGGGGCTAGCTGTCACCCATAAATATGTCTGTATTGCTTCTTGGGAACCTTTATTTCCCAGTGTGACAGATGAGATAATAAGCACTTGGAGACATGTTAAAGTGATGTCAATCAATCTGCTGCAATAAAATATCTGGGAATGTCTTTCCAAAGCTGCAGAGCTGCACTACAAAAGCCTGCCCTAGCTTAAGATCTCATCGTTTTTTTTTTTTTTTTTTTTTTTTTTTCTATTTTAGCACGCAGAACTGAAAGAGATGCCTACCCACAGCAGCAAAGGGGAAGTCAGCCAACAGTGAAGAACCATTATTTATACAATCCAACCCAGAAACAGAAATGAAAGAGACAGCAGAAGACCAAAAAAGAAGAAGTGCACACCCAAAGCCTATACCCAGAATGCCAGTTCTAATGATAAGATAGGTTACCTGAAAGGACAGGAAAATCCAGACATCCACCTACTCAGTCTTCATATCATGCAGCATGTGACTCACGTAAGAGGGAGAAAACATCTAGTGGCTTCTCAGGGTAGAAGCTGGTCATCAAATCCTTCAAGCTTTTCCAGGAGAGAGATTTTTAAAAGCTGCAAAAGAAGAGATATTGCAAGCAGAAGACAGAGGAACTGATTCAGCTACTTTCAAATTTTAAGCTATTAAATGAAATTCCACCAGTAGTTTCGTCCTGATGCATCTTGCAAGTTGATCTCCATGTGCAGATGTTTATGATTTTACAGAGCCTCCTTCTCTGAGGATCAGAGGGCCAGAGAGCAACCAAAATCCAGTAGCGACACTACTCCTAATGTGCACCCTCTTTGCACATTTAATCTGTAGCACTGTTGAGCTCAGAAAACGCAATTAACAGCACCTCAAAATGCTTATGGATATCTGGGTTTCATGCGCATTGAAAAGTTGTCTGGCACTGAATAAACTCTGGCCCAGAATTTCAAAGGGAGGTGTCTGCAACTGGACTTTTAACATGTGAAATACAAGTGGATAAATGACCGAGTGTGTTCTCATTTTCAAACTCCCATTAAAACCATGTGCATTTTCCTATTCTGAGTATTAACTAGCATCATGATTATTATCCCCTGGCAATGGGACATCACTACAATGTTGCTGGATATACTCATCAGAAATGATGCACATAGCTGAGCATGGCATCCCATTTAACAGAAAGAAAAGATTTAATGAGGTTTCAGAACTCAGAAAAATTTAGGGAAATTAAAAATGTAGCCTCTGTATCTTTGAACCGAATCGGCTATTTGGCTGGTCAGCACTCAGTTCAAGTCCATTACCTCTTCTTTTTGTTCCTCTTTTACCTCTCTTTCTGATGCACCTGTAGACTGCTTTTGCACTGAAAGGTACTTTTGCACTAGTTATCTCCTCTTCCATCACAAAATCAACATATAGAATTCAGCACATTTACTACCCATCGTGTTAGATGGATAATAAATGTGCTGAATTCTCTGTGTTGATTTTGCCCTGTGATATCAGCAGTCTTGCTTTTCTGCTCTGTAGGTTAGCAAAGACCTAGAGTATCTGTGAGAGGAACTCCTTGCTACAAAATTCCCTCTCTGCAATATTTGCGTGGAGGATGGGGATAATAAAAAAACAAAATCCTTGCTGACATTGCTGTAACATCAAAACACCTATGGCAGATACAGTTACACCAGCAGAAGATAAATTTTGTCAGGTTGCCAAACACTGAGGAGGCAATACCACTATGCTGGCATCAAAAGAGAACTAAGTCTAGAAAGTCTGGGGCATTTTAACAAAATGCTTAGCAAATACACAGTCAAACGAGAGAGTAGCTCCCTTTACTGGCACCAAAGCTAAACCAATAACTATCTAAAATTATCTAATTAGATGTAAAAATGTAGAAATTGATACACATAAACACTAATGCTCGGAACTCCGCTGGCACTGCAGCCTTTCACTGCACTGGCCTCTGTGGCAGGACTGAGCCTGCAGCGCGGCATCTCACGACACAGCGACGGTGCAATCGCGATACAGACATGGCCCAGGAGGGGAACACGAAGGCAGGTGAACGAAGCTGGTGCTTTATGCAAACTGCTTCCCACACATGTATCTATAGCAACAATCCTCAGCACAGTTCACAACAGTGCTGCTACAGCTAAAACTACTGCCATTAACATACTGGATAATTCCTCTGATTAGAAGAAAGTGGTGAACCAAAATCATAGAGAGTGTCATAGTTTTTACGGTGACGAAGCCAAAAGGAAGCTCTCACATGGCAAGCGTGTCCAGTCGATGGTCAGACCGATTAGGAACTGATCTCCCTTTCTCTGAGAAAATAATTTCTAGATAATTGCATTTAGCTCATAAAACACAACATTCTTAAAGAAATCAATCTTTTTTTCTCATTGGGTCAACAAAAAGAAAAATTGTATAACACATCTTGGATTTTACCTTATGTGTATAATCATATGACTGATTATCTGAACAGAAAATAAAAATAGTAAAAAGAAGTAAATTTACCACTATTTATCTGGGGAATAATGGAAGGAAGCCAAAAGCAATGGCGGTTCACTGAAAATAAATCTTGCAGACAATCTTGCATACAAAACCCCCAATATATCATAACTACTCTGTTTTCTTCATGCGCCACTTTCACAACCTCATAAATAAAAGGTTGGAAAGAAAGCATTTCGGTGACTTGAAGGTGGCACGGAGAGTGAAGCAGGAACACCCAGCCACTTGCCCTCAGGGCTGCCCTCAGCACACGGGTCGTGCCAGCACCTGGAGCTGCAGAGCAGCCACAAGTGAGCGACAGGCCACGGCTCCACGGGACGCTAAACCCAGTTTTAGGGTGCCTAGCACCAGCTCAGAACTGCAGCCCTGTGTTATAAAGCATTGAAGTGATGCAAACTCATTTTGGCAGCTCAAGCTTATTGAAACATTTCAGAAAGGCCAACTTTTCCCTAGCAGACTCAAGGCTGGTATGTGCTACGTTTCTGTGCAATCCATCATAACGTCAAGGCAAATAAGGCAATTTAAGGGACAGCAGCAGGAATTATCTGGAAGAGCTGCTTTATAGAAAAGGTTAAAAGAGCTAAATGCTTCTAGTTTGTTAAAGGAGAGGTAGATGGAGGCATGTCTCCAATCAGCAAATACTTAAGTAATGCAAACCTTAAGGATGGGGAGGAAATATTTAGGTTTTATACATATGGGAATAAGTAGGAGTAATGGAAAGAGGGTGGGGAAAGACTGAGTATCAGAAAATCTTGTTGGCAATGAAGTGCAGAGCTTGTGAAAATTTTTCAAAGGAAGTGGTGGGAATTCTTATGGTGAAGTCATTTAAAACAGAACTTGGAAAAAAAAATTACTAATAGATGAACTACCAAGATTAAGGCTGTACTGGCAGGAAAGTTGATTGGGTGATCTAACAAGTTCCTTGTTCCCCACTTCTTTCTTTCCTTAGCTTATTTTTGAGGCAGTAAGATTTAAAGAACCAATTGACCATTTATGACTTCACTAAAAGCAGAGCCACCTGGGCACATTTTCCACAGAAGTCTCAAAGCCAATTTAAGAGGCTGCATTTCCCACCATAAGTTGCTGTTCCTGGCTCTCAGCAGTGAGGGCTTGTGAACTGCACCCCAGGACCATCTCTCACCGATTGCAACGCGGTCATCTGGGTTGGTCCCCTACAGAAGAGGTGACTCTCTGTAAGACATAGAAGCAATTTTCACATCTGATAATGGCTTTAGGAATCTGACACATAACCCCTAATGAATACCAGTAGTTTAAGGGGTGACGGCTTCTAACTAATTGCTCTGCCATTCCTCCAGAAGTTCCTGCCTCTGAAGCGAAGATGGCAGGACAGAAACCGCACATCTCTATTTTAGCTGCTCGGGTTCCTTGCCCAGCAAAACAGTTTAAGCTGTCAATAAGGATCACTTCCACAGCGGCTGGAAGCTGCCACTGCTCGTACTGGAGGAATACTTTTAACTGCCATAGGTCAGTAAATACTGCAGTCTTCAAGTATACACCTTTTCACTGAAGGTGGCCAACCAACATAAGACCAAATCTCTTCTGGTGTGCAACTCAATATTTTTTGACAATCGTGCTAACAAGGCTGACGATCCCTGCAGAATTAGGAGTATACTTGCCCATTTTCAAACCTTTGCATCACATCCTTCGCTAGAATTAGGCATTTCTTCATCTCTGACCAGTTACTGAGCTTTTTGGCTCACCCAATTTCTTCTCAAGAACAGAAGTACATTTCCTCAAGAACCATACTCGGTGTCCTGCTATGGTATACTATAGGAAATTATTCTTTGCAGTATAAGGATTGCGCTTTACGAAAAAAAAAAAGGTAATAGGATAGCAATAGTGCAATGGGAATGTAATACTGCAAGATCCAAATGTTGATATTTATACACACTGCCAAGCAATAATAATCAACCAATAAACCTAGCAACTTGCAGAGCCTCAAACATTTATGAAATAATATAATCCAGATTCATTCAGAAATAAATTAACAGAATGCTTTTTGCTTTATCATTTACAGACACTGAAGCATATTGTATTGTTTTTTGTTGCACAGAACTCTTGACTGAAAACAGTGGGAGTTCTGGACAAAGATGAAAGGAAGAATATGCACTGTGAGCTATTTGTTTTCTACACATCTAATAATATCTTCTGAGAAACACATTCTGGATACAGAACATTTTATTTTTATAAGATATGTTTAAGATACATTCCATAATGCTAAGACTCACAGCTGTTCTCTCATTTATTTACTTCATAGGCTCTTTTTTTTTTTTTTTATTTTTCTGTAATAATACATTGTTGGCATTTCCATTTTTACTCCGAGGCAGATATTGCCTTACATCTTAGTTTCATTAGTGTTCCCATTCATTTTAATTGATAGGATGCTCCGCAGCATGAACTAGAGCAAGAAAGTCAGGCTGCTCAGTTGTGCAACCCTGGGCTTAAAACACCAGAAGTTGAAAATAGCTGACTTCTTTTCCAGAAAATAACGCGCACAGTGAAAGCCTTAGTTAAGAAGGTAGGTTAAAGACCACACAGGGGCTGCTATGGCAAACAAGAAGTTGCGGCTCCCGTTTGTTTTTCCAGCTCTTTCCTTGGCTTCGGCTGTGCACCTCGGTGCACATGCCTATCCCCCGCAGGAGTCAACACGTGGGCTCCCGCTCGCAGGCTTCACGCACGCCGCGGTCTGCGGAGGTTTTAGGCGCTCTGAAGCCACGCGCTCGGGCACATCCTTCCCCAAGGCCGCGGTGGACGGGCTGTGCAGGTCGAGAGACGAGGGTTTAACCCCCAAGCCTTGGTGCGTTGCGCGGTGCATCTCCCGGAGATGAGCACCGCTGCCGGGGAGGGCCTTGACCCACGTTTTCCATTTTCCCCTTGAAAGAAAAGCCATGTGGCGCTCTTGCCCTAATGCAGCAGCACCATAACCTGGAGGAGCTCTGGGTGTCTCGGGGTGCTCTGGAGAGCGTGTGCTGGGCCCCGTAAGGGCCGCAGTAAATGTTCCTCGCTGGCGCCACTTCGGCCACGCAGGGGATGCTTTTCCCCTTGAGGCTCCGCGCCTGTCCTGCTCCATGAACCTAACGAGCCACTTGGGCTGGCGGGATCTCAGCCAGGCGCTCGCAAATTCAAGGCTCAACGTTTTGATACAGATCTGGCAACTAACGGAATGCTTAGAGGATGCTGTGTGACACTTTTTAACTCTTAAAAAATAAAAATAGCATGTATGCGGGACAAAACTCTTTCCAGCCCTCCCACCGGTGGGGGAGGGAAGGGCCAAGGCCACAAAACCCGAGGTGAAAAGCCCCTCCGGGGACGCCGCTCCGTCCCCGCGGGCAGCAGCCCCACGGCTGCGGGGGGCCCGGGGCTGCCCGCCCTGGCCCTCCCCACCGCCGCGGCCAGCGGGCGGCGTGTGACCCGCGCCGCCATCTTGAGCGAGGGCAAGGGGAACAAAGAGAGCCCGGCAAGGAAGGGGGGAGGAACAGCAGAGTAACGCGAGAGGCCAGATGACTCCGCCGCCGATAGCTGGAGCCTTCACGAGACGTAAATTCAAGCTATTTAAAAAGAAATACTAATAAAAAGCTCCACTGCGAACTTTCTCCCCGGTGGGGGAGGGGGCGGCTTGCCCATACTCAAGATGGCGGCCGCCGCGCCTCGCTGCGGCGGGGGTGGGGCGCC
>VZSV01000019.1:2814008-2827744 GCA_013398735.1 Nothocercus julius | reverse complement strand
CGGCGCTGCGCCTCGCGCTCGCGCTGCTGCTGCACGCGGCGCAGGCCGAGAAGGAAGGTGAGAGCCGCGTTCCCCGGCCGGTCGTCTCCCCCCCACACACACCCCCTTCCTCCCTGCCGCGGGTCGCGGCCGTTGCGCTCGAGGCCGCGGAGCCCTTTGAGGCGGGTGGTCGCTGGCGCTCGGGCCCGCCTGGCAGCGGCCGAGATGGAGCCGAGGCGGCGGCCGGAGCGGCTCCCTCCCTTGGCCGCGGCTGCGCTCCCAGCCGGAGGCCCGGCCGAGCCTTCCCGGCAAGGGGGGACTCGCGCTCCGCCGCCCTGACAGCGGCCCCCGGGGTCGGCGGCAGCGCCTCCGGCTCCGGCGAGCGCACGGCGGCACTGCCGAAGTCGCGGCCGCGCTTCTTGGCGCCGGGTCTCCCTCCTCGCTGCGCTTGAGCGGCGGAAAAGCCCCGAGCGAGGCGCCCAGGCGCCCTCCGCAGCGCTGCCGAGAGGAGCTTGCGAGCGGCCCCAAGGTGCAGACTCATGGTGCGCCTGGAGGCGAGGCCGAGCGGCAGGTACACGCCGTGTCTTGGGAGCAGCTTGACTCCTGCCGAGTCCAGAGTTTATTCTCCAAGCGAGTCGCCGCGTTACAGCGCGGTGCGTTTGGAGGGGGTGGAAGTGTATCGGCTCAGATGGGGCCTGGCGGGATGAAATGGGTAAATGTAAAATAAATAAGAAGGGCAGCAGATACAAGTTCGGAGAGGAGGCAGAGTTGGTGTTCCTAGACCAGACGTGAGGGCAGAAATGGATCCAAAGGACGCATAGTAGACAAGTCTTTCAGTTTTCCACTTGAGTAACTGGCTGGCAACTTGTTTTTACAAATCTGATGACATTAAGTCGATAATAAAAACAGTTCTGAGTAACAGTCACTCTTGTTCACGTTGTCTTCAGAGAATTTAACACTGGCCTTTAAAAACATTATTGAGATGATTCGGTGTTCTTGGAGTGATGGGAATTTGTAAGTCTGTCAGTTCAGTCTCTGGTGCCTTGTGCTGGTGCTTGAACACAAGCACTTAATAAATAGGTATTTTTAAGTCAGATTTTGATTGTGTTCATGTATGTAATAGCTTGGAGGCTTATATGCAATTTATCAGTGATGTCATATACCAATATGTTGGAATTGATTCATGTCCTACCGTGGCCTGGCTTTGTTGATTTATAGATAAGGTGCTGCTTTTCCTCTACACTCTGGGCATTCCTAGACAAACAAAGGCAGTTTTGGACTCACAAAGTCTGGATGGATGTGATTGAAGCCCTTCAGGAAAATGGCATGGTTTATATTGAGAGCATTTCCTTGTATTGATGCAGTTTATTCCTTGGAATTTCATCTTAGACGCATTTTGGTCATTTTCCCAAAGTGGATTTGATTCCCATATGAACACAGATTCAGTCTCTTATGATTTGTGACACTCATTTCCTTCCCCTCCCCCCCCCCCTTATTTTTCAGCTGCTTGGATAGAGACCTTGAATAGTATGTTTGAGCTTACCAATAAGTCTTGCTTTGGCTATTTGTGTTTTATTTTTTTCTTTCATGGTCTCCTAGAAGAATTCATTGCCAGCCTGCATCTGAGGATCACAAGCTGAAAACTGTTGTCTTGGAGTCTTTCTTTGGTTGAGTGCAGTGCCTGTGTATAGCCCCAAGTAAAATGACAGTGAAATTCTACAACAAAACTCTTCACGTAGTGACTTCTGAGGTGCCACTGTTCTTAATTATAATCTAAGTGCTATTCTGCAAGGGACAGAAGATGAGCATAGGAAGGCAGGACTGGTTTGGATGGCGTGCCTTTAGAGCAGCATAGGAGCTCCAAGTGAAATGGTAGCTAGGAAGAAAGGAGGATATTTCTGGCCCTGTCCTGTAGCACCTTGGCTTCTAGCAGATGTAGTCAAGTCAGACACGGTAAAACATCGCAACAAAAGTTCTGGAAGTAAGGATGTAGTTAGGACTATCCTTTCCATCCCTTGTGGGGATGTAGGCGCTTCTCCCCAGCGGTAGGAAGGAAGGTGTGCAGAGTTAATAGTGCTCTGCACAGCTCTTGTCCTCTTTCCTTAGTGCTGAGCCTGAGGTGACCCTGGTGGGACCCAGTGCAGTGTCTTTTCATAAAATGCTTGGAACAGACACTGATGTGTGTGAAAGGAGCAAATGTTGCCCAGGAAAGCGAAAAACGAAGGTGAAGGGTGCTGTTTTCCTCCCAACTTGCAGGCATGTGCAGAGGAGATGCAGGATAATTCTTGCTCCATGTTGCCTTGGAGAGGCAAGCGGGAGTTCTTTATTGCACATAGGAAGAGAAACGATTCTGGAGTATTCCGGATTCCCGTGACTGCTTCCGGGCTCCAATCTTATACTTTGCAGTAAAAATTTTTCCTGCTATTCACTCTCCTCCCCACCTCCCTGGGGGTCCCCACCTCCCTGGGGGTAAAAGTGATATTGGTGTGTGCTCTGTCTGGCTAGAGAAATAGAACTTGAAGTGTCTCATTTCTTAACAAACATGAAAGCAGAGAAAACTGTGTGCAGACTATCAAAAAAGAGCTTAAGCATCAGTTTCAGACTAAACACTGATGTGACTTCTTCCTCGCCCCCAAACTGGATCCTTAGAGCACCTGTATTGCTGAGGGACAAGTAAGCCTGAAAGTTTTAAAATTGTTTGACTCGGGAAGTTAATGAACCTGTGACAAAGGAGGTAAATAACAGGAAGAAAACTGTGTATTCACTCTCGAAAAGCCTCTTGCCATCTAAGAGGGGCAAAAACATAATGTAAGAGTTTCCTTTGCAAATACACGATTTGCGGGCTGTTTGTAGGCATGTCCTTTTGTAACATAGTTGTCACATTCTGTATTTCCACGTGGATTGAGCGCAACTTTCTGTTTGTTCTTGAGAGATTTTCAGACACCAGCATTCTAGGTTTCTGGGTGAAGGAAGCCATAGTAGTATCAGAAGTCCCTATGGTCAGTATTATGTTCTGAAGACAAGTGTCTATCAGGAATATATTTAAGTTGAAATCAGAACATATTTGGTTTAGATTCATCTCCTTGACCTAATGGATGTGGAAAAATTTTAATATAGTTATTGGCATATCTTTTTACCCCCTAAAATTGTTTCTGTTGCTCTCTTCATGCTCTGTCTATAACTTCTGAAAAACATTCTTCATATTAAACAATAGCAATTTTCTAAACACTGCTGCTTTTAACTTGGACCGCTGACTAAAGTCCGATCGAGACTGTTTCAATAGGTCCCATATCCAAGGCTCATGCAGACAGAGCAAGACTGTTCTAGGCTAGGCTCTGGCCCTCACCTGTCAAGTTGCAACGTATGCTGGACCTAGGGAAAAAATCCTTTTTAACATCCAGATGTGATAGGTTTAATAGGTAATGATTAATATTTTTTTTTTTCTGAAAGTTTGTCAGATTCTCTACTAACATCCTAGAAAATAAAACATTTGCTGAGTGTAAGTATTAGCTGCAGTAATCGGGAAGAGCTGGAGGGTGGTCTCATCCTTAGAACAGTGCACTGGGAAGCTGGAGATTTGGTTCTATTTTTGCCCTTCAGTCTAGCTTCATGCAAGTCACTCTTTATTTTTACTTTTTGCTAATACCTAAAGTGGCAGTCCAGGCTACTTCCTAAGAGTATCAAAAACAACTAATGATGGGAAGGTGGTGTGGGGAAAAGCTTATAGGCTTAAAATAACATAAAAATCTCTTCACATTTACTGCCCCTTTCTCATATCCTGCTGTCAAAACTAATGTATAGCGTGCTACCATTGAATTTTTTGCTATTGTTTTGACCCTGACATAAATCAAAACAGGATCAGAAAGAATAAGCTTAATTAAACTGAAAACACTCTATAACAGCTGAAGTAACGCATCAAAATGTTGAACAATGTAAGGAAAATGCAGTGAGAGTAAAAGTTGACTGTGCTGTTTTGCTGTATTCTTGAAACTATGTATGGGAGAGTTGATTAGGTTGTACTATGTCTTTCTGCTCTCGAGTGATAAATATTAACCACATGCTTGGATAAAAGTACTTGTTTGCAGGATCTTTGTGCTTTGAGTTTAAATATAAGGAAAAACTATAATGCATGGGCAGGAAGTTGAGACTCTGGCTGGCCTTATGGGCAGAACTTTACTTTGCAGAAGCCTATAGGCATTTCTTTAGGTAAATCTTTCAGCTGTTCCTGTTGTAACTGATTGCCAACACTGCTGTATTGGGTGCATTTGCATATGCTGAGATTTCAGCAGTTTGCAGTAAGCTTGGACATTTGCCAAGTATCATTTGTATCTCAAAACCTAGCCAGCTTTGTTCTGCTTAAAACTAAGCTTATTATGATTCAGTGGTGGTATTTCCTGATTTCACAAGTATAAATAATCTTTCAAACTGTAAACTTGGTAAATCACCTGGGAATTTGAAAGTGAATGAATGACACTGCAGTTTGTGCATATCCAGCAGTATGAGTTCTGTGACTGAGGTACAAGCTAGAACTAGTTTGGTTTGTTCATGTTTGTGCGTTCAGCAAATGAAAGTCAATAAAGATACTTTTTTTTTTTTTTTTTTCCTCCTCCCGTATTATCTGCTCTTTTCAATGGAGCCTCTGACTTTACTCAGGCTGTATAGCATGAATGTGACTGGGTGTACTGTGAAATATCAACTGAGATTTATTTATTTAAGGACAGTTTGAGGAATAATTAATGATAATTCATGGTCATAAAGTACTCTAAAGTACTCAACTGGACTGCACAGGGCCTTGAGCAACCTGCTGTACATGGATCTACTCTGTCCAGAAGGTTTTGGCTGGGTGGCCTCTAAAGGTCTGCTCCAACCTGTGGGGTTTTGCAGTTCAAAAGGATAACACACTGGATACTTATTAGAGAAGCAAGGGGTTCCATTTGTTTCTCTGGTTGTCCCCAAATTCTTGTTTACAATAAAGTTATTTTTAAAGCCTTTCTGTTTTTGGAAAAAACAAAATTGTTGGTGTTAAGAATCAAAAATACTGAAATGAAATTTCAAGATGCAAAACTGAAATGAGATTTTCCTGCTCAATTTACCAGATCTATGCTCTCACTAAGAGTATCATAGAGGTGCTTTTAATACCTCTCTCTCTCTCACTGCCTGACATGCCCAGCTGTTAATCATCTGAGAACATCTCAAGTTCTACTATAGCAGTTGAGATGACTTTAAGGACACCTGGATGAAATTTAATAGAAGGCTGTATACAGGAAATGAAGCTGTGTACCTATGACTTTATTTTTTTCTCCATGTACTGTATGAAATTACAAAATGCTGTTTGAAATTACTCTTTTAGCTCACTAATATGGTGTGCTTAGGCTTTTAACGATGAAATTATTTGACCAATATACCATTTACATTTTCTTCTTAAAATGATCTGTCTTCACAGTGATAATGGGCCTTAAAGCTCTTTGGGTATTCTTTTTGGTTGAACATCTGGATCTGCCTTGGACTTAGTTTTGGTATGTAATAGAACATGCATAGACTTTTTAAAAGGTTATTTAAACTTCAAGAAAACAAGTCTTTATTTAAAAAGTTATTTTAATCAAGAAGGTACAGCTAGCAATGGCATTAAACAGATTTAACCACTCTTTGAGGGAGCAGTGATAGAATAGGGGACAAAGTTACAAGCAAGTATGAGAAGGATAAAAGTGCTGATAAAATCATTTGAAAATCTTATGTTTCCATGGGATCTTCTATGTACTCTCTGTTTATTAACCTTGCTTTTTAAATACAAAGATTCGAAGACAATAGAGGAGGGTGCAGGTGAATGGAGGAAAAAAAAAGTAGATGAGAAGTTCCCAAAGGCAAAGTTTTAAAAAATATATTTTAGCTTTTAGAAGGTTTCAAAGCTTTCTCCTTTCCTTACAGGCTGGCTCTGCTGGAAACATCTTTAGGTAGTCTCTTCCTCAGTGTGAAATTGGATGGCTTCAGCGTGGTTTTATGCGACTGGCTTACAAAATGTCTTTATATTTGTAATAGATAAGTTGCAGATTGAAAATTTCTGGCTCAGAATGAAGGTGATAGAAGATACTGATATTGAGATGGTGTGAAGAAATGGGCTGTTTTTTATGACTTTTGCTGACATTAGGGGAGTTCTGGGTCCTCAGTTTGAGTTTTTGATGTTATAGGTTAAATAGATTTAAAAGCTGTTTATCTAAAGCTTGTAAATAATGAAATATGAAAACATCCAGCAAGGCAAAAAAGACCAATTTAGGATATGGCAGTTTGCACCAAAATACTGTGCAAATCATTGCAGGTAGAATTTGTAGATTGTGATAAAAATTGTCCAGGTAGCTTGGTTAAGTGCAGGGTATTTGGTTTTGGTTTGTTCCCAGTGATGATTGGTGTTCCTCCCTGGAGGTGGAGCTGTTCAGGGCTCTGTCCTGGGCTGTGTCCTGCTTAATATCGTGGTTGTTGATCTGGAGCTGGAGTTCACCATAGTTTGGAGAGCAGTCAATGTGCTCAAGGGCAAAAAAAGAGATTGCAGTTGATAGGAATATCTGTAAGACAGCAGAATTCTGGGTTGCCATATAGCTCTGTGGTGAAATCAGTTCTATAGTAATTCAGATATAACTTAACCAGAATCAGAGTATGTAATTATGGAAACTAATAAAGCAGAGTTTATGTCTCCCCTTGCTTTTATTTTTCTTCTTGAAAAAATTGTTCTAGCAGGAATATTGGTATCCCACCAGGAATATGAAGAAAAATATGGCCTCTGGTTTCCATTTTTGTCAGCTGCTGGCAATATTACAATAAATTGGATCATGGTTGTCATGCTAATATACTAATTTAAAAGTATATTAAGATCATACTTAACAAATGATCTGTGCTACTCGTGTATCTGAGAGGTCGGTGCAGTGAGTGTTGCCAAGTTTGGCTGTTTCTTTCTTGCAGCAAGGGACGTGGCCTGCTTGGTCATCCGGGAATCGGTTTCCTTTTTAAACTTTTGCTTGGTGTTCTGGACTGTCTACAGCCTCTGTCTGTGGAGCCACCAATGGGCAGCCTAGAGGTACCAGCAGTTTACCAGCATTGAGGGAGGCCCTCGCTCTGACTGTGCTGCTGCTCAGCTCTGTCAGAGGTGATAGGAAGCACTGAGGCTTCTCTTGCCCTCTGCACTGCTACTGCTATGTGTGGGATGGAAGATGTGGAGAGGGGGGGGAAAAGCAACACTGGGGGACATGGTGGTGGAAGCAGTTTTTGCACATAGCCTTTCCTGTGGCTTAACCAGCTCTTGATTTGCCCAGATAGCTCTGCCTAACCTTTATCTTGCAAAATGATGATGATGATCTTGCTTTTGGGGAAACCTGGTTATGTTTGAGGCTGACAGATCTTTTTCAACAGCTGATTGGATCTTTACAGATGAAGTTGCTCTTCAATTAGTAGTACCGAATATCATCTGGTGGAGGAAGGCTGAAAAATTGAGTTCATCGGGGACAATTTCATCAGAGTTCTAGTTCTTGATGAGTTCCATGAATTCTTCCTTTGATTAAATTGAATTTCCTAGGGGAAAAGACATTAGAGGGAGGAACTCAGAAATGAGATACAGAAATAAGGGTTGATTTAATCATGTTTTAAAAGTACCTATGTCAGAAAAAAAGAAAATCTAATGATGAAGGGACTGCTTAATCTAGCAAAGGTGTGCATGTTTGAGTTGAGAACTGATGCTAGGGCTGTCAGCCTGAAAACAAGGGATATTTCTGAGTGAAGGTGATTAACTCTTGGAGCAACTTAGTGATGTGGAGATTCTCCTCTGGTACTTGGCATCTTTCAAGTAGAATTAGATGACTCCTGAAAAGATGTTATGTGCCTTAGTGTAAGAACTTAGAATTACTGGGTAAAATTCAGTGATTTGTGTTATGCAGGATGTCAGGCCAGATCATCACAGCAGTTTCTGAAAGAGTTTAACCAAAGGAGATTGTGTGTTTACTTCGGAGGGGTAACTGCTTCCCAGGTATTTTGAGTAGTGAAATGAATTTCTTCAGTTTAACATGTTTCAGCTTTTCATTTCCAGATTCTTACTTTCTCCTTTAATTTCTTATTAATGATTTGTTTTCTTTTCAAAGGCTAGGATTCTCTTATTTTTATTCCTTTCACTTTGTCTTTTATCTTTTTTAAAACTTGCTGCAGTTCTGCAGTTGTCCTTCACNAATCGGCCATTGTCGCCTGCTTTTTCCTCTTGGCCTGCGTTCCCGCATTACAACTCATCAAACTGTTTTGCTAAACAATTAATAGGTAGTGTTAATGCCCCAGCATTACTATTAAGGCCTTTTCCTACCTTTTGTTGACTTGTGGTTATATTTTCAAGCTTTGCCTTGTAGCTGGAAAAGCTTTATCTTGCTATTCTTTTCTGTGTTCTCCAGGCTAAAAGCAGTTTCTTTTGAGCAGACCTTGAGTAGCCACATGAGCACAGACAGGGTGGAGAGGCTGTGCTCCTCCTGCCTGATGAGGTTCCACTTGTCATTTGTACAACTTGCACGTGTCATGCAACAAAAAATAAAATAATATATTGTCCATGTCCAGTGGTGTTCTACAAATTGATGCAGTTCCAGTCTGGGAAGTGATCCTGCAAAGTAAGTGTTGGGCAAGAGTGAGGGGGCAAAATCCTATCACTCAGCAGGCCCTTGTTCCACTGTTAGTGTTGGTTGGGTTTACTGTTACAGGGCATTTTTGTAGCAGTTTGGGACCAGGGGGTTAAAGGCAGAGCTATAACTTTTATCTGATTGCATTTCCACTGACAGCTAGGCACTATTTAGATGTTGAGATGCTTCGGTATGGTGCTCTGAGCTTCTTCTTGTCCTGTGTGTGGGTTGTTTTTTAAATCTTATCCTCCTTCCTCTTTTCTACAGACCCGAGAACAATTCTTGATCTTTGTATAGTTTTACTGTGGTCATTAATCAACCTGCATTCTCTTCTGAGCTGCTCTTTGCACTGTGTGGGCACAATCCACTTTTTTGAATAAGTGGGTTTCCTAGCTCTGTTCTTCATCTACCTTCATCATATTGCAAGCTTGGGAGACTGACATTAATGGTAAGACTTAGAATTATTGTCAGTTAATGCTTTGTTCTCTGGCAGCTGCAGAAGCCATAAACTGGCTGTCATTTCTCGTAAACTAAATATTAGCTGTTCTTGTATGCTGAAAAGATTAAAATTCCAATAGATCCAAATTCTCTGCGCAAAAATAAATTTGCAGTGTTATACAAGCAGTAAAGCTTATAGCAACAATTGAAAGTTTCTGGTGTAAAATTTGAGAACTTGAAGCCAGTAAGAAAATATGATGAAGACTAAACATATCCTGGAGTGGCTTTTCCCTTTTCCCCTTTTTCACTGCAGGAAGAATTATCTTGTTTTGGTCCTAGCTCAAATTAATTTTATGTCCATCTCTATGAGTTTGCACAGACTTACAGAGGTATGAATGCTGACTTAGCATATAGATTCACCACCATTAAAAAGACTAAAAAGCCACCATCGATTTGCATGGCCCAAAACCAGAGAGAAGAGGCTGTTCTCAGATGCTAGGTTTCCCCTTTTACTTCTCTCTGACTTTTTCTCTCACTTTGAGTGATTTAGGAGAAGTTTCCATCAGTGTCAAAAAGTATTGTTTCTTTAATTTCAAAAGAATATCATCCATTTTTTTTCCCTCTGAGATATTTTGAGAATTATTTATCCGGAATACAGAGGTGTTCTTTTGTCCTTCCAAGATATCTTCATGAAAAAAAAAAAAATCATATGCAACTTCTTGAGAAGCATTTTGGAGCAGTTAAATATTTGTGGAAAAAAAGTGTTGAAATGTTTAAAAGTGAAGCACCAACTTGATTAAGATGTTTTTCATAAGTATTTTAAAGCTTCTACATCTTTTAAGGTAGCTTTTGATTAAAAAAGAAGCTCTGTGGGATTTAGTGCTGTCACTGGAGATTGACTGTTTTGGTAAATGGCAAATAACTTATCCTCAGAAGACAGGTTAAAGTAAAAGTTGCTGTACTGAAGTGAGTGAAAATGAAATTTTCTCTGCGATAGGAATATAGGCTACTATAGAAAGAAGCATCAGAAAAGAAGGGTATTGCAATAACTTGCAGTATTTTTTTTTTCTGTTAAATGGTAGAACTTCTGTGCAAAATAATTTTTCTCTTATAAATAAATAATGAAGTGAAAGTCTGGCAGCTCTGATGTCCTTGGGAAGAATTCAGGCGCAGTGTGTTTTACAGCAGTGTGCGAGGCAGCGAGTGCATGTTGCCTTTTGTTTCTAGGTGTCTTCCTATACGTTTCTTGTAAGGATGCCTCTGCTAGTCAGTACATCTGGTCAGGGGAAACTTTTGTTCTCCTTTTAAAGTAAACCTTTATGCAGCTGCATCTTCTTCAAGAAAAGTGAACCAAGGGAGTGAATTCAGACAATCTGCATCCCTGCTTGAACTGAGCTCTAGCCTGGCTCTCTGTTGTCTGCGGCCTATGTTATGAATCATAATTATGTTGTCACTTTCTGTTTTGTGGTGAGTGTTTTAAATCTGAATCGATAACTGCATTACTAAAAAAGAGTGGAGAAAAAAAGCCTTAACTAAGGGGGAAAGAGATAAGTGGATGAATTGTATGTAATGTGATGGGTATCTTTATTTTTCTAGGAAAGAGTCTTGCTGTATAAAGAAGGCTAGCTTGCAGCTTGTCTTCTGTCTGTATCTAAAGACAGAAAAAGGTTATACTTAATTGGGAAAAGTGTATAAGCTCAATTGCCTTCTGTTGTGTGTTTAAATATAAATTATTTGAGCCTTCTCCCCCTCTACACACATACACACTGGAATATGGGTCGTGTGCTCGGGTGTTGCTGTGTAAGTGATCCACTGTAAGTCTCTGTTTATGTTGCATTAACATGGTCATATTCCTGTGTGTATTAACTTACTTGAGTGCATATTCCTTAAAGCCATAAAAGTTTATAATCAGTAGTGCAAAATGGTGTTTTTAATGAAAATTTTACCCATTTTCTGATTTGAAGTATTTGCTTTTTCGTTGTACATAATGATTAAAATACGTAATTAGGAATGTTTCTATTTCATCTGTTTAGTGTGTAAACAGATAACAAAAACTTAGCAGGTTGGCTTTTTTTGTAGAGATGGTAGTTGCAGTCTTTAATAAAGAATGAATGTGTTCCTATCTGAACAGAGTTAAAAGGGAATTGCTTTTTGCATGTGGTCTTCAGAGCTTTGTGCACATTTACTGTCTTGGCTGTGGTGGTTCTTCCTGCGCTCCACTGGAAATATGATCCATTTCCCTTCCTTATGGGCCACTGGAAAAGGAACAGACCAGCTGGTTACGTAACTGCAGTAGGATTTAGCTGGAAAGGAAGCCTTCTGACCAGTGATTCTTTCCCCGAGCCTCTTGCCTGGCACTCCCTGGCTCATTAGGGAAGGGTCGTCTGCGTTTCCAATGAGCGGTCGCTTACTAGGATGCAGGCAGAAAGTCAACCTGAGAGCCAGGCTGACTTTCCCATCTTGGAGCACAGGCCTTTTGGTGAGCAGCTGTTGTTGTGCTCAGTGCTGGGCTGAGATACGTTTCCTGAGGCTCACCAGCCTTTTGTAGTCTTGAAAGCAGTGAAAATGGCTGTCTGTGTTACAACTCAAGTGTTTTGTGTGTGGTGTTTCTTTTTTTTTTTTTTTCTTTTCTTTTTTTTAAACTATGCAAGTTCCCTTTCATAATAATGTTATTTTATCATTATATACTCACCCATCCATGAGTATTTCACATGCTGTTCAATTTTCCAGTGTTCAGGATGACTTTAATTATGTGATTGTGCATAAGCAGTCAAGTGCACAGTCAAAGCTCTGAAACCAACTTATCCAGTTTAAGTTGTGCTGTTTAACCGGTAGTGATACAAACGCTGTAATTACAATTACCTAGTCAGAAGTGAATGACATGCAGCCTATTGTAACCAGTTCATGTGGTTATAGTTAGCTTGAAGGGAGCTTAGTCATTCAGACAAAGGGCTTGAAATTGGACTTTAAAAAAGCTTAATTTAAATGTCTCCTAATTTAACTTATTAATCTGTCCCTATTTTAGTAAACCAGGAAGCTATTCCCAGTATTTAGAGACTGGTATCATCCACTCTTTAATTTTTCTCTGTAAATAAAACTCCTTAGAAATTTAGCAAATTGGTTTAGATATGACTTAGGGGAGAAAATACTTTTTGCAAGCATGTAAGAACATGTATAATCATGATGAACATAAAAATAAATGAAGGCACAGCATTCTGGAGTATCTCTTTCAGAACTAAGTTAATACAGTTCAGAGTAGTGTTTCTACATCTCTATTGAAATGAAGGAATGTGCAGTACCTAAATTAATGAAAAACTTACAGATGCATCATAAAAATCATATTTGCATTGGCCGGAGTTCTCATATCAATTAACTATAATATTAAGCTCCTTTTTCCTTTGGAAGAGGGTAGTAGAAATTTTATTCTTGTTGTTTAATGCTTTGTAGGTCTGTACTTTTAAGCTAAGATGTTAAATGCTTGGATCTAAGACAATTAAAATATCAATATGTTTGAATAAAATATATCTTCTAGCTGTATGAAGTTGTGGAAGAGGCACTGCCTAGGCTCTGAGGAGCTCCAGATGTATTCAGTGCTTGTTAGGCAACTAGATATTGTTTCGAATTACTATATAGGTGTTTATTACTCATCTCTTTGCCTGTCACCTAATACTGTTATTGCTGGAAAGGGCAAGAGAAAATGCTTATGAATCTACTGTTGATAATGACTGTATAGAGGTTTTGTTGTTCTAGAAAGTTGTGTTTTGGGGAGTAATGTGGAGCTTGTTTGTTGTATTTAAAAAGAGTTTGAAGTGGCTTAGCAAATGCTTTCTATGGGGGGAGTGGTTTTGCATTCTTGCATTCTTTAGCCCTTTTCTGGTAGCGTATAATATATACATGCTGTCTGAAGCAAAGAAGTTGCCTTTTAAAGGCTTTAGATTGAAAACAAAGAGAAAATGAAACCTGTCATATTTTCAGCATTTGCGATTGCTTATTGTATGATTTCTTTTGGTAGCTACCCTCTAAAAGAGGAAAACAGGATATATAGGCTAGAAGCTGAAGAAATTCAGCCCTAAAATCATGCAGTCGCTTGGCGTGAGGGTGACTGATATTGCAATGGGTTCTCATGAACTTGATAAATTTGCTCCTTGGGAGTCCTTGGAAAGATCGAGTCTTTATTTAAGTGGGATCTCTGTGCTCTATAGAATGAATTATTCTATCAAAATAGTGGGGAAAGAAAAGACATGGAGTAATTTTGTTAACCTTGAAACCTGTGCATTTGCATTTTCATCCTTTACCTTTTTGGGGCCCTGGACATGCAAAGTTTGACTAATAGCTGTTAAGTTTGGGCTTCAGGAGTTCACTTACGTGTAAGGTCAGGAAGAAACGATCCTTCCAGTATGTGGTTTGGTTTGTGGGCTGCTGATTTGTGCAGTGGAGGTTGTGCTGTGACACCGAAATGCTCCCTCGTCCGAGCGCGTTGTGCTGCCTCTTAGCAGGCGCTGCTTGCAGGGTGGTGGGGGCTGAAGCGACACGCTCAGCAGCCCCTAGTTTGCTATTCCAGAGTATTAAAGGAAGTTGCTAATGTTTCAGAAATCGGCTGTGGTGTTAGACCTAATTATCCATGATACTGGCATGGAGTTGGGTGAGGAGCTTTTTTCTTTTTTTTTTCCTCCCTCTCTCTCT
>VZSV01000019.1:2796775-2812993 GCA_013398735.1 Nothocercus julius | reverse complement strand
CTGAAATTCATGTGTAAACTCTTGAATGCTTTTAAAGACAAAATTAAGCAATGTCTTATGCATTGCCCTTTAAGTGGGCAGGAGTCAGCTTGTTCTTTGCTTTTAGGATTCAACTTGAACCTGACAGCTTTGCTCTAGTCATTTAAGCTTTAAAAGCCCGAATCTTGGTGAGCTTCAGGACTTGATAGTGATACAGCTGTTTGAAGGCTTGTCTTGTTTTGATCTGTGTAGTTCTTCAATGCAAATGAGTGACAAGAAAAGAAAAAAGTTCTTAGATTACAGAGAACTTCTGTGTTTAAAGTTGGAAGTCATTAAGGTAATAACAAATACACAAAAGTAATTCAAAGATATTGCTGAACGTGAGTGACTGTAGCCCTCGTCCCGTGGGTGAGCTGCAGGATGTGCCTGTCGCTTACAATCTCAGCCCTCCTCTCCACTTGCAGTTACTTTTACATGTCAACGTGAGCTGTGCTGTTCTTGGCTTTGAGTTGTTCAAGTGCTTATGCTACCACATTTCAGAAATCTGAGTTACATAATATTTTTTGTCCTTTTCTTTACGTACCAAAATGAACCTTTTTTTCTGTGAAGTAGAGACAATCAATTCTGTTTGAATTCTGAGGAAACATTGGCAATAAAATGGTGTTTTAAAGTAGTGGTTGTCTGTGTGCCAGCTGCTTTTATCCCATATGTCAAGGGTGCCTTTGTCTTGTTTTTGATCTTTGGAACTATAAAGCACATCACTTTCCCTTAAAGCATCATAAAGACCAGGGCTGTGTTCGTGACCTTGTAATAGTTGTGTTTTTATAACACTGGCCTATAAAGCGGGAGATGAAGATTCAAATCTGCTTTTTCAGAGGGGGATTCACATTTGATTTCTGAGAAGTACATGGTGTGTGTCTGTGACTGCAACACGCTTAACTCTTTGGTTGAAACTGTGTCTCTTTGCAGCAAGGGGTGTGTGTTCTTGCCCTCTAAATTTAATCCAAGTTAATGGTAAAGACAGTAAATGCAGAAAGGAGGGAAGCAGTTTTTTTTTTCTTCATTGTGTTTTGAGCATGTTCTGCATTTTATTGCAAGTGCTTTTTCTTTCTTACTTGCTTCTATTTAGTGAGTAGTCTTCTGGAAAGTGCAACTTAGATCTCTTCAAACTTTTCTTTCCCTCTATAACTCATGTTCACTGTTGAATTGATTGTTTTACTGTAGAGGATGGGCAAAGTCCTTATCTCTTTGTCCTTAAAAGAAAGTAGCATCCCCTGCTTTTTGAGGGGTAAGGAAGGACAATTCTTTGACCACATGCTTAAAGGAGGAGCTTAATTTGTGGATCCTGAATATGATTAAGTGGTGAGCTTCTCACTGAGTAGCCTTCCGATTCATGTGGGGTTTCTTGGTGCATCCACCTTAAATGTTTCAAATTTTATTCTGCTGCTATCAAGATGGAGAGACGTATTGTCATGATGAGAATTGGGTAGCTGATGAAATAAATCTTTCCGGGTTTATAGTAATATTATCAAATGTTATCAAGAATTAAACCAAGGTTTCTTTTTTTTAAGTGTTGAAGTATGACATAGGTCAGGTGTGTTTAAACTCACTTTTTCAGGTTTACATCTCGCGTTTGAACATTATCGGTCATATTAGTCAAAAGGCTGAATTAGCTTGGCACAACCAAGCTGGAAAAAACTCCTCCACTTTGGAAACGTTTTCATGCCAGAAGACTGATTCACAAAGTACGTTGCTTATTAATATCAGCATCTTGGTGTGAGACCTCCTAGAGGATACTTAATGTCACAAGCTGTGTACGACTTCACTGGTTTATTAGGCTTTGCCCTGCTGTCTTGGGTTGTCATAAGAGCAGCAGATTTTAGATGTTTAGGACTTTAGCTTTAGTACCAAACTGTTTTTCTGTAAATAACATTATTTTTGTTCTTGCTTCACAGCTTTCATCCAGTCGGATGGCATAATAGAAATGCTACGTTTTGATGAAGGAGACCTATTGCAGGTATGTAGTCCCAGAGTAAGTCATGTCAAGTAGCAGAGCTTCATCCCCTTCCTTTTGGTAACTGCTTTTTGAAACTTGTGGGTGGGTGGATTTTTTGAAGAAAGGCAGCCACGGAACTTGAGCAAGTTCAAAAACTTCTTGGCCTTCAGGTGTTATTTTCAACAGTATATTTTGTAACAGTATATACTGGAGTTCTGGTTCCCTGCTTTTTCATATCAGAATTAGTGGTGGAGTTTGTCACACGTTCAGTGTAGCTTGTCCTGATTTCTTTTCCAGAAGAAAATTGGGGCTGCTTTGTGTATGAGACTTACCTGGATGTGATGTTGGAATGTGGTTGTATAGCACAGCCAGGGGAACTGGGATGTGCTGTGAGATTCTGTGATCTTAGAAGTAGCTTTGGGAACAAATAACCACTGTATTTCAAGAAAGTGCAAATTATTATTGCAGGGAGGTAACTGCAGTTGCAAGTGCGTATTTTTCAGGTATAACATTGCCATCCTTGTCAATGAAAAGTGTCCATCTTTTGACATAAGATAAAACAAGTTAAATCGTAACTTGAATATATTGGTGTTTATAATTGGGATAAAAGACACAGGAACGGGTCATTTTTTGCATAATACTTTGAGTTACTTGGTTCTGAAGTATAGTGGTGCCACTATATTTGAGGAAGAACTGCATTTTTTCTGTGATTTAGTGTTAGCACTAGTCAAAATTCTGATTTTGTTTTACTGCAGCCTGTTGGGTGATCAAACTGCATAATGTAAGCAGGATTTTTCTTGATCACAATTTCATATACTTGCATTTTGTGGACTCTATCTATGCTGATGATTTTTTTATTTTTATTTTTTTTTTCTTTTTGAATACTCTTATGTTGTTATCCCTGGTAATTGAGAGGAAAGAGAGAGGGACGATTCATTCTTTAAATGATTAGACTCTGTTGTGTGACTGTGCTTTACTGTGCTGGTTACCAGTGCAGTGCTTGTTTTACAACTCCTACATCTTCTTTAGGCCCAAAGAGTCTACAGATAACATGAAAGCCATGCAGTTCTAGGCTCATGATATGGTTAATTGTTTCAGATTTATGAGTGGTTTTTTTAAGGTTTCTAAGCTTATTTGACATTGCTTCATCTTTATGGTTGACACTAGCATCACGATTGTTGTAATGCGGGAATAAGTTCTTATAAGTTTAAGATTATAACTCATAACATGAGATTAATGTGTTTCAGTGTGTTATGACATTACTCAGGACTTAGCAGTCAAAAGGAAATACTGATGAGCAATCTAATTATCCAGTGTACGTTTGAATGATTTTACAGATCCTAGACAGATGACACTGCTTACATTTCCCTCCCTCAGGTGCACATGGACAAAAAAAGCTGCCAGAAATTTGTAATGTTTGAATGACTGGAAGCTGCTGTCAGTGTCATTTAGGAAACATTTGAGGTACATACCAGAAAGGATAAATTTCTAATCTACTTCTCAATTGTGAAGACATAAGATCAATTTCCAGCATGTTAGGAAGACATATACTGTAGTGGAATGTACTATACTGTATCTTCAAAATGATCTACTAAACCTGTTAATGAAAATGTTGCAATCCAAAGTAAGGAATTGCTTTCCAAGGAAAGCAAATCAAATATTAACTCGTACATAATTTACTTGCTATGGATTCCTGCTTTGTCTTAGCAGTTACAGTATATCCTCCTGATCCTGTATGATTTTATACTTAAGGCAGCATACTGTCAGTGAAATATTCATCCATTGTGAAACAACTTGCACAATAATATATTGGGATTTTTGTTTTTAAAAATATATTGGAAAGCTGTATGTGACCAGATATATTTAAATTAAATTGGTTGTTAATAAAGCATAATTATTTAAATATTTATCTAAATAAATTGCATTTATTAAAAAAAAAATAGCTGTAGAAATGTCATAGGTCATGCTAATAGATAACTGTAGAGACTGTACTTTTGTGTGTGGACTTCTAGTATGTAAATTAGAAATTGCCAAACCAGCAGCGTAGCTTTGCCCTTGGTTTTAATAGAACAAGGCTGAGAATTTGATTCTTTAGCATGTGTCTATTAGAATTTATATTTGAATAAATGTATATACTTCTGGCCTTGGATTAAATTACATCTAACCAAAGAATTTACTAACTTCTTTATGTAAATCAGTCTCTTTATACTCTCTGCAACTCTCTGAACTGCTCAAGTAAATTACCTAGATCCTATACCTGTGGTAAAATAATATTAATGCAGATTGCTTATTGCTGAGAAGGATTTTTTTTTTGTTTCTTTTTAATTTACGCTGTCAGTTTTTTCCACAGCAGCGGGTAGTTTACGTGACTCCGTGTACTCGGTTGGGCCCTGTTTTGTAGAATCAGAATTGTTTGTGAGAAGGGGCATCAGGATCATCACCTGCTACTTTCTTCTGGTAGAATCATGTGTAGATTCAATGTCCTCAGCTCATCATACCTGTCCTTTAAACTTTCAGAGCAAAAATGCTCACAGATTTCCTGAATAGTGTGTTTATTTCAAGTGTAATGCTATTTTAAATCCTTTATTTACCTCTAAAGTATATTGAGGAGTTTGGTTTTGTCTATTTCTTGAGGACCATTTTGTGTGACACCTATACTTTCTACTTTCTTTTCTTGTATGGATTTTTAAGAATGTGACGTAACTTTCTTTCCTGGACTCTGATTTGTGTATACACTTATTAAGCTCATAAACCATGGTGCTTAATTTGTGTGTTAATACCCTGGCTGAGGCGCGGAGCAAGAATAGAGTAGTTGCTTTCCTGTGTAATGACATTTGTTTTAATGATTCTGAAATGAGCTGATCTCTTGTATGGGGAGATGCTTGTTTAGCCTTTACAAGAGAAGATTTTCTGGGGAGATCCTGTTGCCATACAGTTAACGGGAAAGATGCTGTGGAGCTGACAGGGTCAGACTTTTGAACGTGCACAGTAGAAGAAGCTTTGGGCACAAGTTGTAACATAGAAATTTCAAGCCAATGTAAAGGGGGGGGGGGAAACACATGAGGATGGTCATACACCGAACCAGGTTTCTCATAGAAGTTATAGCATCTCCCTGTTTGGAGACTGCAGAAAACCTTGGGCAACCGGCTGTAGGTGGGTTTGCGCAGAGCAGGGGCTTGGATTAGATGGCCTCTGAAAATGCCTTCTAGCTCAAAGGCAATTTCTTGTGCACAAAAAATTGCCATCCCCAGGCTTCAGTTTAAAAATAATTAATTGATACCCAGGAGTAAGTGACTGCTGCAGAGCCAGTGTCAATAGCTTATGTTGCATCAGCTCAAGTCAACTGATGTTTTCGTTTCCTTGTGTGAGTTTAAGTCGTGAAAGAGCGTGGCAAGAATGACTCATTCTCAGTCTACTTTCAGTTACCTCACAGATTATAACATTCTTTTTTTTTATTGCCTTAAGCAAGGTTTATATCATTAATTACTCGTCTCTTAATTATCCTGCTTATTGGCAATAGAGCTCATGAATGCAGCGATGAAGACTTAAGTTGTCATCTACTTATCAGTTCTGTAGTTGTTCAAGGTTTAGCTGTAAGCAGTCAGTAACTTTTGTACAAGTAGGAGCTTGACTTACTATAAAATACGGAAAATGTCCCTAGAAAATCAAAACTGGGAGAGTGTTTTAATTTAGTGCAAATACCATTGTGCAGGAATACAGAACATGTGGCTTAGTGAAAATTTTGGCAGCCCTAAAGAAGGCCTATTTTTGTGTCTAGAAATTTCACGTTGAAAAGAAGTTGGGAATTGGCCTTTTAAGTGAAAGCTTTTTTTTTTTTTTTTTTTTTTTTTTTTTTTCCTGGCTGAAGTTTTAAAAAGCATGGCTATGTCTTTAGAGACAGCCTTCAATTAGAAGAGTCTAGTTTTTTGGTTCCCTGTATATCCAAATGAATTGTCTTCTATAGTTCAAGACCTGTTACAGAGTCTGCACCTGTGCTTTCAGGTGCAGAGTCTCTGTCAGTATTTCTGGCAGGTGTGAGACTCTGGAGATAAACTGCTGTTCAAATTGGAGATAAGTCTTAAATAGTACTGAATGCCTTCAGATTTTTGTACTCATGCAGGTTGTCTCAATATTGTCTCTATCCTGAAAGCCCAGGAGTTTATAGCTTAATCCTTCTAAGGTTACAGAAGAGAAAACTTAATGTGAAATTGCTAGTGGCAACTGCCTAAATGCATATGCTCTCCTTAACCACAACAAATGTTGGAAATCTATTTCCAAGTGTTGAACTTTTTGGGTGGGAGGGTTATAAACCCACTGTAATGGTGAAAGGTGTGACCTTTCCTCCTGCTCCCTTGTCCCCTTCCCTTGAACGCTGCTGCTGCCGCTCGTGTGCTGGTCTTAACTTGCTGCTGTTACTCTGTGAGTTGGATCAACAAATTGGGCCATCTGAAAGTCTTTTCTGGTAACTCACCTTGTTATGTCTCTTGAAATATTAATAATGTTCACATGCAACCTTCTTCCTGATCTGTGCTATGCTTGTCATTGCAAAGTAGCATTTTGTTACGTGTAATACTCCTCCTGTACAGAGAAGACTTACTAACGTTTTTCTATAAACTGTCTTTTGCTAGTGTTGCTCTGCTAGAGAGGTATCCTCTCCAGGAGAAATAAGTTGTAATTCTCAGAGAGCTTAATTTAGACTTCTCTGTAGTGCTGCTAAGCCAGCAGTATTCAACACAGCTTGCGCTTTAAATAAATGGTGGGCCGGGAAGGAGTAGCTGGCACCCACTTAGCTCCTGTCTGCTGTGTTTGACAGCTGCTGGACAGGGCTGGTGGTGCCCAGGAAACGCTGGGCTGCAACACAACAAATCCAACTTTACTTGAAGATCCATAAAAATAATTTAAAACATGTAACCAAACCCCGCTTGCATGTTGTTTACTGCATGGCTCTAAAGATTGAGGTATAATAAAAAGGAGTGGTAATTATAGAAACTGCCACATCAGATTTATTTTTGGTTTAGTTCCATGATGCTACAGTTAAGCTGATGAGCTGTGGAAGTTGGTATGCCATTTCTTTGCTCTTGATTGACCCTGATGAAAAAGAAGTCATTGGTACTTGGCATTCTGCTGGTATTTGACAGAATCCTGTAGGCAAAAAGCAGGCTCTTCGTTAGAGGTGCAGATTGTGAAATTTTTGCTTCTTAGAACTTGAATGAAATATATTTCAGACTCATGATGCCCTACCAAAATGATGTGTATCTTTAAACGCTATATACTGATCAGCTAATCATTTCACAGCAAATATGTGACTTCAGACCACAGGAGGGAAAGCCTGAGTGTAAGCTAAGCCGGAGGAGGTAGCTCGCCATGGTTTGTTACAGCTGTAGCTGTGCAGCAGTTTTGCTATTGAGAAAAGAGGTGCATTTCTGTTTACTCTTCATTTTCTGGAGTCAGATCTAATCTCTGTTGGCTCCTGTCTAGAAGTTGGCCTGGGTGCGATTGTAGACTAAGACTAATACTAGGGGTCTTGACTGGCATTTAAAACACTCAGGACTACAGGCAACAGACCTGCTGTCTTGCTAGAGCCGAACTGACCAGCAAGGATGGGACAGTGCTGCTAATAACGGTTCCAGGTGCTTTTCAGAGGATCTCTGTCGTCTGGCTGACAGTCAGATCGCTGTTGGCACATAAATAATGTGCTTTAGTTCTAGTTACGGTTCTAAAGAGCGATCAGTTCCCAAAAGGAAGGTTGATTTAATTATGGTGAAGAGAGGGAGACGCGGAGCTGTTGGTAAAGAGGGATAGCAGATGATTGCAGCCGATGGAGAAAACACTCCAAGTGGATTTGGGTGGTTTGGGGGTCCATCTACATTAACAGCCAAGTGTGTTGAAAAGGTCCCAAAGCAGTAGTTCAGGCTCTTTGTCCTCGCACCCGCGAAAGGGCCCTGCTGTAGGCGGCCTGGGGAGCTTCGCTGGGCGCACGGAGGCAGCAGGAGCCAGCGATGGTTTTGGAGGGAACGTGGGCAATACCCGCTTTGTTCAGAGTCTCTTGCCTCCTTTTGGGAAGGCAAACGGTGATTAGTGGTTGTCGGATTTATGATAGAAAAGTTGGTAAAAAAGAAAATATATAAATTATTCCTTCTTAAGTAGCTGTCTAAAGCTTATTACAATAATTTCTTAAAATATTCTGGCAGTATGTACTTTCTGCAAAGCTTACAAAATCCTACTGCTGTGAGCTGGAGGAAATCATGGGCTTGATGTTGGGAACAAGTACTTGCCTGAAGTGTGAAACCAGGTTTTGACAGCACAAGGTTCAGGGGGAATAGCTTTAGCTGATTTTTTTTTTTTTTTTTTTTTTTTTTTTTAAATTTGGTTCTCTACCTATTCATTTACTCCTTAAGTTGAGAAATTGATTGGTAGCAGTCATTTTTTATTCTTCTTTCTAACATGAGAAGAAAAAAAAAAAAATACAGGTGATGTATAAGTCTAAACATAAGCCTCTTTTCTCCATGTTTAAATTGCAATAAATGGCAACATAAATCGATTTATGGTGGTCCTTAATATTCTGTTCAGTAAGGAAGAATTGCACTGACTGTGGAACTTCAGCTCAGTTTTTGAAACATGCCCGTTCTTCCTCCCCTAGCCTAGCAAGGCAGCCTCCCTCTCTTTCAGAGGTTTTAAAACAAATAAGATAATTGATGCTCTGCTTAGACGTTTAAAATTGCAAACAAATTGGCAAGTTTCAGACAGACTAATTCTGTTGTAACATATTTGCATAATAAACTTCTGGCTGACTTTAGTCAGATAAACAGTCATATTAGTGTCAATGAATCTAATTTGTTTTTGAGACTGAAGTACTATTTACTTCTGCGGTCTAGAATTGACCTTTGTCATGAATCACACATGTTTATGGACAAATATATATATATACCAACTGTTTTAATAGTAGCAACTCTAAAAATCTGAAGGAATGTCCTGAAAGGGCAAGACAAAATGGAGGTTCTGTCACTGCAGAAATTTTTGCACAGGAATTTCAGAATTTGTGTTTTTCTTTCTTTTTTTTCTTTTTCATAGAAGGGAATACCTTAATTTTAGGATGCACTAGGACAGAAAGTAGATTAGCAGTTGAAATACAAATCACTGAAGTGCCTAGCCAAGGGAGTGGGGTGTGTGTTGTGTGTGGGTTTTTTTTTTGTTTGTTTGTTTTGTTTTGTTTTTTCCTCCCTATATGGAATATGAAAAATTACCATCTCTCTTGCAAGCAGACTCCATTTTACTGGAGATAAACTGTGTCAGATGAGTAAAGGTGTGAGCAATGGACTTTATCACAGACCCATAAGCTTTCTTTGCACTCCCAAAAGACAAATATTCTGTAAATTCCTAAAATGCCATAAAATACCTTTAAGAAAAGGCCTAGAATCTTACATTTCATTCCCAAATGCTTTGGGAATTTAAAGCTTGGCATACTGTAATATCATGCTACCTCAAGGTGACTTCTGTAGCCTTTTTAAAGCAGTTGGAGTTTCGTCGACCTTATCGCCTCCTTGCTTTCAGGTTCTTACGTGTCATGCCCAGCAGAGTGGCACTGAAGGTGTGAATAACAGAAGCTAAAGAATCACTAGCAAGGAAGGAGATGAAGTTTCCTAATGAACTGGAGATTATAATACTCTTTGTTTTCTAGTTTGAGTTGCACAGATGACAAACCTCCTTAACTGTTACTTGCTTTATATGTTTTCCTTTATATTATTTCTTACCTCTACCCTCACTCTTTTTGTTCCCTGTGATGTTACTCTTTCCAACACATTTTTTTCTCCTCTCACTCTTTGAGGTGCTGCTCGTCCTACAGTGCAGAGTGGTTCCTACTGCTGGGTCTGACCACAGTTCTTGTCCAGGACCAAGCAGTCTTTGGCTTGAGAAGACAAGCTGATGGCTTAATTTCTTCAAGTAACTAATTGGGAAAAGCTGATTTGAATTTTCTGTTTCACATCATAACTTACCTTTCTGTCTTTCAAAAATTTGATCTACTAATATATTAGTTGTTACTTGCCCCAGCCTCACGGAAGTATGATGTTGGCAGTCTCTTAAATTTACTTTTTTCCTTTACAGACTGAGACAACGATTGGCCTCAGTTCATATCAACAGAAAAGGTAAGCATGATTTTGTAAAAGTTTGATATAGCCAACTTACTGGGGGATTTGATTAGTGGTTTTTCCATTAAAATAATTATAGAAGTGTAAGCAAAATGAAATCTTTCTTGTAAACTTTCAGTGATTGATATCAGAGAAATTTAAGCTAAGAAGTGATAAATTGTGTTCACTTTTAAACTATTGTTTTGTATATAAACTATTTTTATGTATAGAAATACTTCTGCTAGGTAATCTCATTTTACATGCATAGAACGCATGGAAGACATGGACAATTATTACCCTTACGAAAATTAGCCCACTGTAGTCATACAAAGAATAGCATTTTGAATATCAAGAATGTTCAGACAACTAAATTGCTTAGTATATGGAGTAAGCAATTAAAAACTTGAAGAAGCTGAACTGCTTAATTTTCACTTTACATTGAGGCACAGCTACATGCAGTGTGTAATTTTGTGGAAATAGGGAAGAAAAACTGAGACTCTACTTGGTGAGATGATTTAAAAATAAACTCCAAATTTTTTGTTGAGAGAAAAGACTACTTTTTCCTGATTTATTTACTTTTTAAAACCTACTTCAAAAAATTTGGGCCTCAAAATTTAACCTCATGACAAACAACTTTATGATTTCATTTTAGTTATATTTCATTCTTTTTCCTAAGAAAGCTTAATCGGTTATTGGAGAGCTTTGCATGTAGGGTGCCTGAGGAATGAGCCCTTTTCTCCCTAATCCCTAATATTTTTTTTCTCAGGACTCCTGAAATATTCCTTTGTATTTAATAGATTCCACTGAATATCAGTAATGACATATACTTGTCATACAATAGTATTCAACTAATTGGGATATAAAACATAGCTTTTGTAGGTTAAATACAGATAGATTTTTTTCATAGGCTCTTCCATTTTCCTATGTTGGATGCCTAATTTTGAGAAGTCCAGTAAAATGACTTTTATTTCTTGATTCAGAAGATTATGTGCAAAGTTCCTGTTGTGTTATGTGTAATTGTGGGCTTAAGGGTCTCTCCTGGCAACAAATTTTGAAAATCCCTAAAAAATGACATTTTGGTGGTTTGTGTGGTGGTGGTAGTTGTTTGTTTCTGCATTTTAAAGAAATTCAGTCATCCCCAGCATTTCATACTTTCTCATTTGGCGCTCACCTAAATCTTGTGATGTTAATTCCTTGAGTAGTGTAGAAATCTTGCAGACTTTGCCTTAGCATGTATTGGGGGTGGGGGTGGGGAAAGAGATAGTGAACATGAAGATTTTGAGGAATCATACAAGGATGTGGCAAGCTTTCCACTACAACTGAATTTAAAATAAATTAATTCATCTTATCATGATAACAGAATACCAGCTTATCATAACATAAGAGTTAGTATTTAATATTATACATTGAAATAAGGCCATTGCCCTAAAGATTTTTAAATGAAGCTTGAGGCAACTTGTGTATTCAACTAACAAAAATTGTATTGAATTGTGTTTATACCAGTTTCTCATTTGTGTGTTAATTAAAAAAAAAAAAAAAAAAAAGCTTAGTTGTGCCATTTTGCATAAAATTTTAATTTATTGTTGCTATATCTTCCTTGAGTCTCTAAACTTAAACTGTCCACAAAACGCTGCTGTTAAACTCATTTCTTAATTCAGGCTGTTATGCTGAATTAAATAAACAGCACTGGGATATATTTCACGGGATTGTTCACAGAAATAATTACTTCCAATTATATATATATCTTCAATGTTAATTTTTCTTTTAATCACATACACAGGATACTTCAGTTTGTGTAACTGTACTTTGATATGAAAGTGAATTACCACATGTAAGGTCTGTTAGACATGATGCTTAGAGTGTTGCATAAATTACACTTTCCTGGCTGCTCTAACATAGGTTAAGAGTGCAAATACCTAACCCTGTTGTCAAGATAAAATAAGAATGATTTTGTAATGATCAAATTTAAATTGCTTTATCTCTCATCGTTGTTTGCTAAGACTTTCCCACATTGTTATCTTAAACTGCTTGTGCGAATCTATGCTTGTTTCCCTACACTAAACTCAAATTTTTACACAGCAGTAAAAGAATCCTTTACATTTCATCACCGCAGTTCTCTTGAATGTTGAAAGATAAATAAGGAATGCTTAATACTTCCAGAAGAACATAATCAAGTAGGTCATACAACATTATGATAAATACTAACTTCCAAAAACAACTTGGTTTTCTGTAAGCCAAATAGCCGAAGCTGCCTGACCATTTTGTTCTTCCCTGTCGTTATCACAGAATCACAGAATGGTTGAGGTTGGAAGGGACCTCTAGAGATCTACTCCAATGCCCCTGCTCAAGAAGGGAGATTATAGGTAGTGTTAGATCTGCTGGACTTCTGACCATTCATATAATGCAAATACGGCATGAATGCTGGGAGGTGATGGCACACAGGTTGCTTACCGGTCCTTGCTGCCAAGGAATCTCTCTCCAGCAGCAGGGAAGGTGAACGGTGCCTGTGGCTTCAGCTGCTGCCGTTCGTGCAGGGCTCGTGGCTCATTGTGACTTACTTGGCCCTGCCGGTGAGGATGGGTTTGTACAAAGGTGCTGTGGACTGTGAGCTGTATGGGTGGCAGTACGTCAGGCAGCTTGTAAATATGGAAGCATGAATTTGGGAGTAAAGCTTAAAATTCTTAGTCTCATGAGTATTTTATTCTCATGAAGTCAGACACTGCAGAGAAAATAGTTCACGCTGAATGGTATCTTGTATGCCATGTGTTTAACAGCAGTAAAACTGAAATGTAGTAACTGTTCCAAGTGGTTCGTGTAGGCTGTTCATCTGGGTCTTTCACTTTATTGTAGGATTTTTCTTTAAAAAGTCTTGCAATTTAGACATAACCAGAATCAAATTGAATATGGTTTATTCTGTGGCATTGATCTCTAAGACAAGAAGCATTTGCTTAGATCTCATGCCTGATTTATAAAATTTAGTCTGTGAATTCCTTGCTTTTGAGGTGATTTTATGTCTAAGCCTATTTTGAATCAATTTAGTTATTTCATCTGCATAGAATTCTCTGATTGGTACGATTCCCCTCTGCGATTATTGCTGCAACCTCTTTGTGACCTTAAGACTGATAGGAGTGAATCATAGATTCTTGTCTTGTAGTAGCAGCTACAAGAGGAGCTCTTTGCTTTTGCCTCAGTAGGGTAACCAAAATCTAAGCTGTGATATTTTAAAAAATTGAAAGCAAGGTTAAAGAGCAGAACTATGACCTTGCTGTTTTAGAAAGACAGTCTTAAGTGTTCTGCCTTGCTTTGTGCTTTTAGAAGACGGAAGATGAGATTAGGCAATATAGTGGCTTGAGAAATCTCACTTTTTCTGCTGACTAGCTCTTTGCATATAGAGAATCTATATGGAAAGAGCTGGAAAGAAACTGCTAGTTTTTGGGCTTTTTTTTGGTAAATGCTTCAAAATAAAATTTGGACCATTGTTTTTGTTAACGTTATTAACTGCTTTCCATTGGACCTTCTGTAACAATTGAAATACTTTGCAAGCTGAGATACCAAAACCAGAGTTGGACGTTCAAAAGCTGTTTACTGGTTTGCTTACAGAAGCTTTTGTTGAGAAAGACGTGCGGGACTTTTGTAATTTTGTAGTCTATACTACCTCCTGCAGCATTCTGCCTGGTGTCCCTGGAACACTCTTGTTTGTTCCTTTATGGCAGCAGAGACTCGGTGCAAGTACGTGGCCATCATGAGAGGCTGTGGGAAAGCGTCAAATTCCACAAGGCATCAATTGGAAGACTTCCACCTGTATTTACCATCATCTTCAGACCTTGCTCAGCTCTGCCAGAATGCCAGAAATGGCTTAATTTCTGTGCACTGACAAGGCCCTGTGGGCAAGGGTACCCTGCTTCCTGTAGCCTTCTCCGCTTCACAGTTTATAAACCATTGCTTTAATGTGTAATCTCACTGCAGATGACAAAAACTCATGTTTTTTGGTGACATGTTGATTTTTACATAAATAAGCATCGCAGGAGTTAGAGAACATAAAGTTCTCTTATTTATTCTCTTTATTCTTTATATGAACTTTTGCTTTTCCATTCATCTTTCTTTCAAATATTACCTTTCTAGATGTTTCTCAGTGGAGCTACTAAAAAAAAAAAAAAAAAAGAATTTCTTTTCCACGTTCTTAACTTCTCTAGGTGACTTCTTTTTCATTGTCATTAGTGATTTTAATGCCTCCTTCTTGGTATAACTTAAGAGATTTCTTCGCTATCTAGACAAATTTATTCAATTCTTTGATCTCCTTTTAAAAATGAATTGAAAGGAAATTAACTAGCTATTTAACATTTAGTTTTGCTCTTGCCGGCGGTGAGATTTCAGTGCATCTACCAAAGTGTCTCCCTGTTTACTCCCCCACCCCAATCCCTCCTGAAGTTTTGACTTTGAAGTTTAACCTTTGATATCATTAATATGTTTCCCTGATATAAGGTTGGCATAACTGAGCCAACCACTAGCTGGGTGGAGTTTGTGGGGAAAAAAAACCTTTGTTGTTCGTTTGTTTATTTATCTGCATTTACTTGATGATAAATAACTGGCAGTAGCCACTGCTCTAAGTGGTCAAATATTTGATGGCAGTTCTTTAGCTCCTGGGAATTCATTTTCTCACTGTGATTAAGTTAATAACCATATTTCTAAAATCATCTTACATATCTGTAAAAATCTAAATACATTTTTCTATATATGGCTCAGTCTTACGTCTTAGTATTTACATGTAATTGATGTACCTTGGGAAATACGATGGCTTGCTTTTTCAGCCAAAACAGTTCCATCTTTGAGGTGGGTCTTTCAAGGATATTCTGGCACGAAAAGAATCTCTGTAAAGTATTTACCTTCGTCACTTTAAAAATTCTCGTGGATATTTTTGGAAACACTTTCATTTCTTTGTACTGTTAGAAATGGCTGACTACTTACGGCTTTCTGTGAGTTTGCATTGCTAAAGAAAATCAAGAGATCTCTTGTCGTTTGGCAGTTTAGTGGCAGTGTCATCTTTTTATTGGTCATTTATGTCACTTGAGAAAGTAAAACATTTTAAAGAGCTGTTAAAGTAACATGGGAAAAATAATGTGTAGAGCAATGCTTAAATTTGAATTTTCCCCAGTAGCAATGAAAGATGTACAGATAAGATGTACAGAACACAGAGCCCCTCCAGCAATCTCAGAGCACCTAGAAAGCTCAAGTGAGGATACAGAGGAACTGGTACCACGCAGCTTTGCAGAAAATCTTGAGCCTCTGGATTTGGCAGGTGTTTTGGTTATCTGCAAATGCAGAGATGTCAAGAGATAAATCAAAATATCAGTGCTGTATGTTTGGATGAACAGCCAAACGTCTCAAATGCTGCAGAACGTCCCTAGGCCACTGAGGCTCGGTGTGCATGGACGTCCACATTACCTACAGTTTGTCCGAGCATTGGTATTTCAAGCATCTTTATAACTGTATCCATGATTCAGACGTTTTTGGACATAATATTGTGCTTCTGAGAGTCGCCTTTGGTAGCAATTTGCTCTTGGTAGTAGCAATAAAGTAGTGTTGGTAGTTGAGGGAAATGTCCTCACTTTGGTGACAGAAGTGGTGCAGTAAGGGCAATAATGTCTCAAGATTCACTGTTAAAAATAAAACTCTGGAGTAGGGAAAAGGCTTGGGGGATCTCTTAAATCACTCCCAGGAACTAGTTATTCCTGAAGCTGTATAAGTTCGGAGGACTTCTGGCTAATCATCTGCTGGAGCTTGCTGGCAGACTGTGGTAGCCTTTCCTTCCAGTTGCATCTTTCCTTTTCATGTTCTTCTTGACTTTGAAGGTTTAAAAAAAAAAAAAAAAAAAAAAAAAAAAAAAAAAAAAACCCTTGGAGTAGTAGGGAAATAAAAATGCTTAAATTCTAGTTTTAAGACTGGGAGCTGTAGTCTGTATGCATACCCAGTAATTACTTTAAATGTGATTATGCTGTAAAGTTGCCCTACCCATGGGTGTATCCAGCCTGCAGTGGGCAAGTGCCCAGCAGAGCAGACAGGATCATCTTCCTGCAAGTCGGCTCATGCTGCGCCTTCCACTAGGCAAAGCTTGGGAAT
>VZSV01000019.1:2761035-2796760 GCA_013398735.1 Nothocercus julius | reverse complement strand
CTGTAACACCAGGCATTTATCATGATGGAACAGCCTTCACCAAACTTCAGCGATTGGGAAGCCTGAAGGGCTGCCCAGGGTCTCAACATGTGTTCTGGGGAACAGATGCTGAAACAGAAGCTTTGCAAGTCGGGGGTGCTGTGTTCAGGGAGCTGGCTGGGTTGGGGAAATGACACTTAGCTGTATTTCTGGGCCATTTGAATTGATGGTTTTCTCTGAATTTTGATAAGATTCATTAGGCTATTTTAGCTAGCTATTTTACTTCTTTCAAGAAAACTTGGAATGAGTATTTAGGTGCAGTCTGCAAGCTGGCAGTAAAATTTCATAGCTAGTCAGTGTTAAATAAAACTTGTGGTTAAATGTATAGCGTCTAGTCAGACATGGTGAACTTTATATTGCTCCAATGCTTCCTCCTGTCAGCAAAAGCAAAATCCACAAGTTTAGGTGTATTGTGAAACGAGGTTAGTAGCTATTGTGCCAGAATTTCGTACTTCATTTTTGTTAGTCCTATAAATATTTTTGAAAACTTTCCTGTAAATGGATATGTCCTTTTACAAGCTCAAAATGAGGAGTGCTGTCTGTTCATAACTTAGAAATTGGAGGCAATCTTGGTGTATTGGTGAAAGAATGATTTTCAGAATCATTCCAGAATAAGAGTAGTTTCAATTTGACTTTAGTATTATATTGATAAGAGGTGTGAGAAGCTTTTGTGCTTGTCAGTTTAAAAATTCATTCTAATCTTTGGTCTTGTTTTTGCAAAATTGGAGCATAAACTTTAGCGAGAAGGTGACTTTGAAGACTTGTAAACTTGTTTCAACCTTTCAAAATATCACTGTTATATACCAGGTTCCGACTTTATTGGAAGGTCTTTCATGTTTGTCACTTTTTGACCTTCGCGAGACACATGCACAGCAAAATGAGCCAAAAGCTCCAGCGTGCAGAGGAGTGAACGCCCGGGCTGCCCTGAGTCCCAGGGCGCTCAGCAGCAGCTGGAGGTGTCGCTTGCTGTAGATCAGGACACAGTTCTTTCTTATCAGGGTGTTTTGCGCCTTCTTGCACGCTGTTTCGTAAGATAGATATATCTATCTCTTAAATACACACATGCGTACATATGTATTTGAAAGCTAACGGGACTATATGTACTCTTGCCCCAGTAGCACCTCTTTTGCTGTGTGGATAAAGCTATTTTTAATGGCTAATCTCTAAGCAATGTTCAAGATGCTTCAACATCCTCAGAGAGCTGTAAATAGGAGATGTCTCTATTCCCCATATATTATGAGTTATGGAGTACTGTTGGGAGTCATTAAGATTTATATATATATATATATATATATATATGTTCATGAAGCATTGCTTCTTGTGCCATTATTATTGCCCAGGTCTGGGCTATTGGAGAACACAGTTAAGTTTTCATAGCCCTGGAAGTACCCTGTAAGGAATTAGCTAATTCCAGTTGCGTGGAGTTCTTCAGCTCTGGGTTGCTGTAAGGGCAGCCCCAGGTGTCCTCCACCTCCTTCCTTGCTCTTCCCTCCACTCCTAGATCCATGGCCCTGCCTGCCTTTGGGAACTGCTGTGTGGTGGCTGTGGACATCCACCTGTTGATGCACAGTCAGAAAACAAAGACCAGAAGCAAAAGCATTTAAAGAAAAAAGATTTTAAAAGCATAACTAGTCATCTTCAGGTAGCAGTTCCTGAGTCGTGAAGGTGGCTCTTGGCTTAGCTCACTCCTGGTAGTGTGAATCTCACCTGGGTCAGGTGTGGGCATTTGGCTGTAATTCTCGGTCAGGCTTTTGGAAGATTTCATAATCCTTGATGGAGGGTAAGTTTTAGATCATCTAGATTTTTAGAAAAAAAGTCTTGATCTGTTGGAAAGAATTTAAGTAGGTCAGTGTTTTGCATCGTTAGGCCCAGTAGTTTGATCAGATAATGAGTCCTGAGATCTGAATTTACTTGTAGTCCAACCAACAGCCTCATTGTTTTCAAAATTTTCCTTCGTCTTTTCTTGTCCTGTGTTTTGCAGGTCACGCAAACTCCTCCCCTGTCTACTTACCCTTATCTAAACTCGCTGCCCACATCCAGAGTTCTCTAGTTCCAGGCCCGATTCCTTTCCTGCATTTCCTTTGGCAGTTCAGTAGCCATTGGTCTTGAGCTATTGTTTTGCTTTTTTCTGCTTAATTTTTCCCTGTTGCCTCCCTGTTGCATGTTCATTTTTTTATTTTTATAAATATATGTATGTATGTATATGAACTATAGTCGATCCATAATAAAGATTTACTGAATTACAGAGACAGGTGTCGTCACAGTCACTTCATTCTCAGTACAAAAATGTGTCTGTCAGTGAAACTACGTTTACTTTTTCTTGTAACTTATGTTCTGTATTGTCAGTGGTGCTGCATGGGCTGTAACTGCAGTGGTAAAATAAACGTTGCAAGGGAGTATTTCTAGATAGTCTATAGTCTTTACAACTGAATTGTTGAGTGATCTCTCAATTTTACCTTTTGCCTATTGGCACTCTCCCAAACAGTTCTCGGGGGTAAGTTAGTACAAGCCAACGACAGTTTTCGGAGCAGACTTACTGTCTTTTGGAGATTAAGAAATACTAATAGTATAGGAATGGACTGCTTTTTCCCTGTGGCCTCAATAGCAGCAAATGGCTGAAAAGATGGTTTAATTTACTAGTGTCAGTGTAGCCAGAGAAGCTCCTGATGTATGTAAATGGCTTAGTTCTATGTCTTATGCAGGACATTTGGATATGAAAGGTAATATAAACCTATTATTTAGCTTATTGCTTGGCTTAGTTTCCCTGTGTGTATATAATGGCTAGCATTTTAATTATGTCCACTTTCAAGATTTGTGCTCTTGTGTAATCTTTCTTGGAGGCATCATATGATCACATCTGGTAAAACTACAGTACTCTGACCAGACAAGTTTGTCTAGCTGTCTTTTCTTTTGAATTGGCTACTATGTTGTTAGTATTAATGATTCTTTCACCACAAAAGGATGATTTGAGATGGAAAGAGAGGAAAAATATATCATTTACAGTATCTATTACAATGCTTTATTTTTTTTTCTTGCAGTGTATCCCTGTATCGGGGAAATTGTCGACCTCTCCGGTTTGAGCCACCAATGCTGGATTTCCATGAACAGTAAGTTGGAAAATCTTTTGGATCAACTTCCTCAGACAAGTGGGATGAACAGTGTGAGCAGTTCTAGCTGTTGGAGGGGACGGTGTGCGTAGGCGGTGCTGACACGTCGTCCGTAAGCGTGCCCGGCCTGGGTTCTGTGGTGTCCGTGGGCAGCGGCCGCTTCCCCTGAGTGGCTGGAACTGGAGTCTGTGCTGACCCCATCAGAGCTGCTCTAGAAGGTGGCAACGGTTTCAAGTGTCAGACGTAACCTCCTGAGGTGAGGGTGTCTGTGTGGCCAGGAGCTCCCTGTTCTGTGTGCCGTTTTGCCGCTGCTTTTGGCAGCAGATTTTCGAGGTGCATGACTTCCTCCTCACCCTTTTCGTTTGTTCCAGCCCTCTTGTGGGGGTTTACCTGAGCTCACTTCTGCTATTTTAAGTGTTTTGCCACCTTGTGAACTGTGAAATGATGCCCTCTGAAAATAGGGAGAGGATTAAACCTGGTTAGTAGCCTGGCAGTCCTTCAAACAGTGATAACACTCATGATCGTAGGGCCTCTCAGAGGTGGGGATGGAGACATCAGCAGCTCGAGTCATGTGGCGCCTTCCAGCTTCTTGCTTGGTAATTGTCAGTGGATGAGTTTAAGGGTTTACAGCAAACGTGTCTGTGGCTTTTCTAAAGGATAAAAGAAATGGAGAAGGAAGTTTTGGTTTAACACTTCTGAAGATGGACTTTTTGACCCGTTCTTCTACGAACTGCCTTAGTGCCTAGCTTCTCTTTCCAGTAACTGGTTACTGTGTACAGGTAGTTACACTTGCCTTTTTTAACATTAAGAAATAGTAACAGATACAGTTGGTGTTGCCTCTCTGCGTGATTGCTAAAAACCTGACACAATGTAAACAGAGTGAGGCTGTTTCCCACATTTTTGTTAATATTTCCATAGGGGAAGAATGCAACCAGCGATGATGTGTTCAGTGATTCCTGAGACATGAACTTTCACCATCTTTAACCAGCCCTGCTGGACAAAAGGCTGGTTTAGTTACAGGTGACCCACAGGTTATTAGTAAAACTCCAGGAAAACCGTTGCTTTGGAGGGAAGGGTCACATGCCACGTGGAGCCGGCAGAGACGGGCACGGAGGCTTCTGCGTGCTGACTTGACGAGGAGTTTTGTGTGCAAGAGGAAGAGAGCCTGTAAAGCCTGTGGTTTTGACAGGGATTTTGCAGAAAGGACCCTGGTATAGAAGCAGCCTTAATGCCCCCATATAGCAAAGCTGTAAGGAAATGCTGCGTTTTGCAAAGATTGTGCTCAAGCTAACAAAACTCTAAGAACTTTATCTGTGAACTCCTCATTAGGAAAAGTGTAACAAATGACTCTGGGCCCTCTTCCTTATTTGCTCAGACTTTCAGCATCTCCAGCATTTTGGGGGTTTTGTTTTGGCAGTAGCTGATCACAGGTGGCATATTGAGGTTCTCAGTGCAGTAGTCAGCTGTCTTAATGATAAGCTTCACTACTATCTTTGCTAAAACAAGCATTGCAGCTATAATTTAGTGAGTTACAGCGGTGAGTACAATGTGGACTTGTGCATCAGTTAATTCCAAATCAAAAGTGTTTTTTTAGAAAAAGTAATTTAGTAAGCGAATTTCTCGGTTTTCATTTCAAATCACTACAGATTTTTTTTCCCTTGAGATACATTTTTCTACAGCTTTTCTAATATGAATGTGCTGTATTGGTGTACTTTGAAATATATTGTTTTTAAAGGCTATCTATATTTGACATGCTTATGTGAAGCTGTGTGTGCTTCTTTATGTGATTTTCAAAGATACTTTCTTTTTTTGTAATAAAAATAGACTCTGATCGATGTCATAAATACTTGTTTTGTTTTTAAGCTGAGTGTTCTCCTTTATTTTAGCTTTCTCTGCAAGCCTTTCCTTTCAGAGCTGAAAGCAGGAGAACAGTATAGCTGTAGAGCACTGTTAAGGTAGAGCAGATCTGTTATTCGGGAAAGGCACAAATGCTTCTATACAACAAACACGAAACTGAACTGGCAGCGTGCTGATTTTTATCAGCTAAAACAGGGAGATTGTACATTAGCTCTTGGTTCACTATGTGCTCCATTTATTTTTCCATTAGTTCATTATTCTGTTCGTGGGAGCTGAAATTGTAAACTCTGGCAGAAATCGCTCACCTCTTAAAATTAGCTAAAATTTCTGTAAGACATCAAAAATAATTTAAAAAAAGGTTCAGATCTACAGCTGCAAGCCTATACTTAAGGCATTTAATGAAAGTGAAATAATTTTGGTAGAAACTTGCTGGGTTATTCAACCTCCTGGGGTGGACAGGCTGTAGGTGCCAAGCAGCTCGGAAGTCAAATAATGCAGATTTATGTGTTTTTTTTGGCCTTTGATTTTTTTTCTAGCTGTTCTTTGAGTTAGTAATGAATTTAAGAAGTTGCATAAAATCTTATTTAGCTTCTGAATAAATATGGAAGCTAAACCAGCAGTGTTTTGTTAATAGGTAGCATTTAGATCCAGCTTCTTCAAAGCTGATTTTGATGCTGAGTTGTCAGCGTTTGTCCAAAGCAGTAACAAAAGTACACCCCTTCTTCCCCGCACTGTTCCTACCTGTGCTCTTTTCCTTATAATTCCTTTTAACCGCTCTCCCTGTTGCTGAGTGGGTAAATAAGGCGGTAAGCACTGGGTTGCCCTCCCTGCCTTTAGCGGTTGGTTCCTAGGGGCTGTTTCAGCAGAACCGTCTGCTCTGCTCTGACTTTCTGTGCTCCAGACGGGTCTGAGTCCTCGCGTGGGCGGCCTGTTTGGAGCAGCATCAAAGGGCGCTGGTGTCGGGCGGCTCAGGCGCCGCTCTCCTACCTGTTTATACATGGTAGGTCAACTGTGAATATGTAAAAAATAAAGTTAAGATTTGTTCACATTTAGATTTTGTGTCCTCCGTTTTCTGTTTATCAGCTCATCTCGTTTTGCTCTTCCCTTGCAGCGTTCTGCTCGGGAGGCTGCAGCAGGGTTTTCGTGTTTCTCTCAGCGAGCTCGGCCTGCTGTTTGGCAAGGTATTTCCGAAAGCTTCAGCTGGCCTTGAAGGAAATAGTTTCAAATATTTGAATATTCAAATATTGTGGGCCTTCCTGCAAGCATGTGGCTAAAAGTTACTTAAGAGAATGGGAAATTAGCAAATCAGTCTCTTTTCTTCAGGAACTTTAATTGGTAGCAGTAAATATAGGAGAGTTAATTTTAACAAGTAGAGAGCTTATCCAGATCCTTATTTTTCTTACATTTTTAAATGGTGAAAAGGCTTAACTACTCATAATGTGCAACCAAATGTTTATACTGTACATTTAATACATATTTTAGCATCTGAGAAGTTAAGATCTTTAAAGGAAGAAGTTGCAAAATTGGACTTTCCCATTTCTTCTGGAATTTTGTTAAATGCAAGAAGACTTTTGGCAGCCAGTTGCCATTTCGTCCAAATCTACCTCTGTTTTTGTTCGCTTATCGTGTTAGGCTGATAGATGCTGGCAGAGCAAAGAAGGCAGCTTGTTGCACCCTTAACCTGGTGGTCGCAGTTGGTGACGTGACCGGCTCAGACTCCGATGTTCTGTGGATGGGGTTTTGGTAACTCTTTGGAAGAAGTATGGTTTATGCGTGTGGGATCTGTGTTTGATCCTGCACACGTGAAGAGCAGCGCGTGCCCCGCTTTGTGTTAAGCAGAGACTAACTTTTGGTCAAGCCTAATGGGGAAGAACTTTCCCGGTTTGTGAGAAAGCGGTGGGAGCCGAAAGCTGCTGAACAGCGTGGGCCAACGTAGTGACCCCTTCCATTTTCCTCTGCGCTCTCCACCTGTGGGGCGTATTCGCTGCCTCAGGCGCCTCAGTCTTTGGGGCTTCAGTTAGAAAAGCTGCTTGTGCGTGTGAGTCGCCCAGGTGGTGACAGCTCAGCGTGAGACGGGGAGAGCCGCGGTCCACGCTGGCGTCCAGGTCGAGCGCGGGAGCGTTTTGTGCCGGGCGAGGTGCAGGCCGGAACTCGCTGCCCCTCTGCAGGGGCAGCCCCGGGCCGCAGCTCGCGGCCGTGCCTGGGAGGCAGCCGCGCACGTCGCCATCCGAAAGCCGCCCCCTTTTTGGAGCTCACTGCCCCGCGCCTTCTGAGGGAGCTGCCGCCTGCGCTGCCTCAGGAGGGAGTTTTGTTCTTGTTAGACTGTCTAGGTTGACTCCAGTTCTCTCTCTGGTCTTCTTGACACTTCTCCTTACGTCCACTGTTATTTGTATCTGCTCTATTTATATTCTTGGCTTTTAGTGGTGGAATAGTATGAGATGTGTAAATACTGTCTGCACTTTTATTGAGGTGCCTAAACTGTAGGCAGTAAGAAGAAATGTAGTTACCCTTTTAAAAGGGCAGTTTTCTCAATCCATGTTTGTTTCGCAGTGAATATTTAAATGGTTTTTTTGAATGAAGTTTGAGAGAATCAAGCACTTTTCCTCCAACTCTCTTGGCAGAAGCTGGCTTCGTTTAATGGAAACAATCTACCTCTTGAGCTCCAACATGGAAATTAACTCAACCACAAGGACTTTCGTATAGGATACTGCAGATACTCTGGTTTCCACACAGGAAGGAGCGGAGCTGCAGCAACAAAGACCTTCAGCACAGGCTTATTTATACATCTAAGCAGGCACCTCACCACATGTTAGTTACCGTCTTCTAATCCAAACTGTGGTACCTGTTTTTATTGGCGTAGGTGGAACAAAATCTTACGTACTTCGACACTTTGTGTTTCAACACAAGCCCTTTGCGAGTGCTGTCTGTGCCTGCTGCAGGAGGTTCCCGTGTAGCATTTGCCACCAGGCAGTGCTGCCCTTGCACCAGGGGCGCCTCGCAACCTCCTCTCGCAGGTGGCACGGAGAGGGCTCTGTTTGGTCTCACACTGGCAATCAAGGAACTGGTCTGAGATGTGGAATCGGGGCCATCTTGGCTGCAGCGGCTGTGCGAGGTCATGCAGTTCAGGATCCTGTGAAGGGGAGGAAAAGGCAGGAAAGCAGGATCACAGCTCCTGCCTGGACCTAGCTTGGGAGAGTCCTGTGGGATATGGCCCTGGAGGGCCCATTTCACCAGCCTGGCAAGGCTTGGGGTGAGTCTGCTGCAGAACTGCTTCCCCGCCGCTTGCTTTTACAGGCTTTAGCCTCTCAAATACACTGAGTTACCTAGTCATATGTTCAATCTTTTGTTTCAGAAAAATTGGAAAGTGGTTGTTTAAAGCACCACCAATTAAAATAAAAAAAAAGTATAAATTGTTTTAAAGGCCACTGTTAACAAAACCTTGTTGACTTCGTTCAGCTACCAGACAGGTAGACCATTGAAGCCTGTCTATCCTAATGTCAGTGAAAGTGTTTGAAATATCCATCACAATCCAGGCAGTGGTGGATAACTGTACGAGAAGACACCCTTCTCACCTGTGCTTTGCTTATTTTTTAGGGGGGGAGGATTGAGGTGTTGGTGCTGTTTAGGTATTTTTTGGGGGATGGTGATGTTCTCATTCAAATTCCTCTCTAGGTAATAAGCATTTAGTACATGCAGAAGAGATGCATAGTTTGCTATGTATCTATATGGGTTTGCTGTTTGGCTCTTTCGGTCAACAATGTAGTAGCTGCAACTGTTCTGAAAAACATCGTAGCTGCTAAACCCGATCTCTTCCTAACATTCTTACGTGCCTTGGCAATAGGTGCATATCCTTTGGGGCTTCATCTGCGTGGGGGTTTCGCACAGGCCATTGGTAGTAAGGGCAGCTGGGTTCTCCAGAGTTTGTTTTTTAAACAGAGGAGAGGTTGAAATTTGGGGGCAAACAAAGGAATAGGAAAAGAAGGATGTTGGTAGATGTGAAATTAGGAGGACTGAGGAAGCCAAGAAAACAGCTCAACAATAGTAGAGTGCATAATTATGTGTATTTCACTCTTAAAGTGATGGTGCATTTTACTGAAGGTTCATAATTGTATCTCTGAACTAATACCATAGTCTCTAGCATCTATTTAAGCCATTATGTTCTATGAGTAGAAGGAGCTGCCTGTTACCAGAATAACCTTGTAAACTGTGATAAAGTTTGATTGTTATCACTGGATCTTCTGTTTCATGCAATCTCTTGTCTACAGCAAAATTACCCTGCCTCACCTCTTGAGGCCATCCAGTTGAAAACTGTGCAACTGCAGTAGCATGTGTTAATTCGACCTGTTAAACAGAATTCAAAGGATGGTAGAACAGCTGCCTGCTTTGGAGCGTCATCACTAGCTATTCTTATAAATAGCTTTATATTCTTTGTAAAGTTTGTTGTGCGAGTTTGAAGTGTTTGGAGATGTGAAAGGGGGCAGAATGGGCATAAACTTAAAGTGAAGAAGTGACTACCTTGAATTCCAAAATTTTAGTTGGAGCAAATTGTGATTGACACACTTGGGCACCAGCGCCAAGTCACTAACTATTACGTGTGCATTACCTAGCATGGGAAGAAGTCTGAAGTCACACCAAAGTCTGGAAAATAATTAGTGAAACTGAAGAATTTCTTGTCTCGTAAGCACATATGAATTGCTGTAGGTAAAAAGAAACAAGCTTAATGCTTATGTGGAGTAAATTATTAGTGTGACTTGTTACTGAAAAAATGCTCCTGTGTTTAGGCTTCAATTCTAGAATTTATCTCAAGAACCTCTTTTTTTTTTTCCCCTCAATATGTGTGTGGTTGCTTTACATGTCTGTATACTTAATTATGTAGAGCATACAATGAAATACAACACAACAGAATTCTGGATTCTAGGTAAGAGTATTTTGCATAGACTTCTCTCTAAGGTATGTTCTGTTTCCTTTTTAGAGGATAATTTAGTTTGTGGTGCAGGGGAAAAAAAACTTTCTGAAGTAAAAACCTGAGAAATTACTCTGCATTTTACTTTTTTTTTTTTTTTTCTCAGAACATTTTTGTGGCAACTCCTATAAACTGATAACTCTGTGAAATTAAATGTCAAGTCTCATGTGTTTCTTTAAGGTGGAATTAAAAAGAAACATTTAATGGAAACTCTATCAGTATTAATCACTGCTATATTTATTTTCTCTCTGGTTCAATGAGACAAAGTCCAATTTTATATCATTGATCAAATGCTAGCATTTAATTTTTTTTTCTTTTTTTGACAGGCCAGTTGGAATGCCAAAAATGGAAAAAGTTTACCTACATAATCCTAGCTCAGAAGAAACAATTACATTAGTATCCATATCTGCTACTACATCACACTTTCATGCATCATTTTTTCAGAATAGGGTAAGTTGTTCTGCCTTCTCAAAATGAGCATATCCATTTTCTGAATGAGAGCTTGTTTTCCCCCTCCACTTCATTAAATGAGCTTCTTATTGCAAAAACTAGACATAAAGACAGACACCTCTGTTCGTGATCTCCTATCAGTTACCAAGTGGATTGGACCTGATCATAGAAATATACACAAACCTGTGAGAGGGAGTGTTTTGTAGGAATTGTAACTCCATTGGAAGTATATACTGGCCCTGGCAGTTTAACAACGTGTCACTTTTTGCTGAAGTGACTAATAAATACACTCTACCTTAGAGCACATGCAGCAACAAACCTGTATTAAATTTGTAAGCCCACTGAAGTGATACTAGTCTGAATCAGGTTACTCCAACACAGGCAACTGCCACAGTTGTGTCATAAGAGCTTGGAAGTTGAAAGGCAGGGCACAAGCAGGGTTAACTCTTAACTAAATGGCTGTCAGATACAGCCTTCTAGTTTCAGTTTTGTTGGGCCTGTGGTTTAGCAGGGGCTGTGTAAAATGCTTTTAGAAAAAAAAAAAATCCTTTGGAAACCCTGTGAGAGCAGCCTTCCTCACTTCTGAAAGTTTTGCAGTAGTTGTTCTCTGTGAACTGTCAGTCAAAGTATTTCTGCACTGTGTAGAACTCTCAACTTGTAGTTCAGCTTAAAAATCGAATTTAAACTTACACTGGATAAGCTGTAAAATAGTTTTGATTTTATTACACATTTATTTGTTTAAAATTTCTACTTATTTCTTTCTAGATCTGTAACAGGCTTTCTAAAGAAGTCCTTTCCATAAAGAATATGGGGAGATCTTCTGTAACACACAGAGATTTGCCTTTTTGTCCGTTAATGTTGTGGGTTAATATTCTCAAGCAGTTTTGCTACTTCCTTGTCTTTTCTTTTCTCCCCCCAGAAAATTCCTCCAGGAGGCAATACATCCTTTGATGTAGTTTTCCTCGCAAGAGTAGTGGGGAATGTGGAGAACACTTTATTTATTAACACTTCTAATCATGGGGTATTTACTTATCAGGTAAGAGGAGTAAGTGGAGGACACTCTTGGAAAAAGCTGTCAAGTGTGAAACAACCAGAACAATGCATATTGTTGCTGTGTGACCACCTGAGGTCTTTGCCCAATGCTCTTTGCCAGACGAGCTTGTCAGAGTTTCCGCCACAGGTGCTTGTTGCCACCGAGTTACCCCAGTAGAAATATCTGTGGGGAAACGCTGTAAACCAGGTCACTGAATTGGTTTTAAAACCCTTTCAGTGACTTTTTTTTTTTTTTTTTTTGCCTGTGGTGTCTTCATGGCTTATTGCAGCAATCCAGCCCATTCTGTAGAGCTCCCTGCTCGCCTGTTCCAGTGACAAGACTGTTCCCTTCCCCAGCTGGTAGAAAACTATTTGCCCGAGACTCAAAAAGATAACCGTGCAGTGGTACCAACAAAGGATGTTTTGCATCTTTTAACCTCTAGCTGTGGTATGCAGTATTTCAGAATATGAGCAAAAGAAAAGACGGTCTTTTGACTTTGTCTGCTCTGAGTATGTCAGTGCTGGGCGAAGTAATAGCTACAAGAAATACTGCTGGCCGCGAACTACACTGGCTGCTTTGTTTCAGTGCTCTGTCGTGATACTTCTTTTAAATGTTCAGTTAGAACTATACTTTAAACTTGGCTAGAAAATTGCTACAATTGACACATAGGCTCTAGAATCACTACATGCAGTTACTTACACTTGTTTTTATCCTTTCTGTTTTCCTGAACTAGGTGTTTGGCATTGGAATACCCAACCCCTATCGATTGCGCCCTTTTATTGGGGCAAGAGTTCCTGTAAATAGCAGTTTTTCTCCTATAATAAATATACATAACCCTCACAGTGAACCACTGCAGGTGAGCTTGACAGGGCTGTCAAATATTCATTTGTTTATGGTATTAAACTGGAATTGTATTTATTTTGGAATATCTTAAAATTCCGTTGAAATTAAAAAGCTCCTCCATTGTATAGATATTTGCTTAAATGCAAATCAGTCGTACTAGAAAACACAGATTATGCTCATAAATCTTACTTTACTGAGTTGGGGTTTAGCTGTAAAATCTGTATTATTTAAAAACAAGTCTCATAATTACTGCAAAAGAACAAACTAAACTTCATGGTTAATTAAGAAAAGGACTGCAGCCGACAATGTCTCACGTTTTGAACTCAGCTAAGACTCATAGCTCCCTTTTGCATCAATATTATTTCATCAGCAGCCAAGAACTTGAAGAGTAATCTCTATTTTATTCCTATTGATCAAGAAGGAAAGGAGAAATGCTCTCTCCATTTGAAAAGCTGCTGTCAGAAATGCCCACTAGTAAAATGCAAATACAGCAATGAATTTGTAGGTCTTCTGAAGCAAGTGGTATGGCAGTACTGTAATTTCTTGTAGCTTTGGGGGCTTCGCGGGGTGACCTCATCCGCAGCAGCAGCAAGAAGCCTCATGCTAAGGCAGAGCTGGGCTGTGCCTAACAAAATGAGTAAATGAGTGAGCCACTGGTGCCTGGGATAGGGTTCAGGAAGGTAAATAACCCACAGGATGTGATACTCTGCAGAAAGTGTCTGACCTGTACAACCAGCAAATACCTATATTATCATCGAAAACAAACTTGTAAGAAACTGCAATAGTCCATTTGCTGCTAAAGCACAGCACTGTGCACTGTAATCTCTGGTAGTTAATCCAGGCCCCCATTATTGCTGAGTGGTAACATTTTCCTGTTATCCAGGTGGTGGAAATGTATTCCAGCGGAGGTGATCTCCACTTAGAGCTCCCAACGGGGCAGCAAGGAGGTACAAGGAAGCTGTGGGTGAGTAATAAAGTCTTGTAACACTTATTATACTTTTCTTTTTTAATCTAACTTTCTCTCTTGTCACTTAATCTGTTTTTTAAAGAAAAAAATGCCACCTGACAACTGAAACAATAACAGATCTAATAAATGTTTAGTAGTAGGAACTGAAGGAAAACTTAATTTATGAAGCCATCAATGCAGAGCTCTGCTTCTTTGAAATGAGATGAGTGGAGTGATACCCAGTGGAATGAATTACACCCATCTCAACATTCAGGACAGTATAGATCCTTTCATGACCCATGCACTGGGTTTACCCCACAAGAAAAATATAGAAACAAAATATGGAAAAAATATTTTTTTTAAAAGCTAAAGAAATCCTTGCTGCCATCCTTCTGGATGAAAAGGGTATACATTGGTGTTTAAAAAAAAAAAAAAAAATGGATGAATTTATGGAAGAAGCTGTTGATGTTTCTAACTGCAGTAAATCCCTGGTTCATGAACCAGAACTGGCAGGAAACTGTTCTAGGCAGTATTGCTGTGTGCGTGTCCTGTGGCTCCTCCACATCTCTGCTCTTGGGCATGGTTAGATAGATACTCAGTCTGGCCTATTAAATCTGTTTTGTGTTTTTCATTTAATGTAGCTTTTGAAGTAGTACATCCTAGTATCTTTTAAGCAAAACTACTTTTAGGATGCTTTTCGAATTGAAGTTTCAGCTTCATGCCTCAGTTGAAATTATTCCTTTTCTTCAATTTTCCTCTGGAATTTCTAAGTCATTAGGCTCCAATACTTGTCTGCATCTGGCTTGCTCAAGCATATCACTGTCTCTGATAGTTACGTCTGCTGTAGTGAGTGAAGCCAGGATGTGCCCAAGTGGGCAAAGAGAAAAATCACAAAACTGAACCCCCAACCTTTGGAGAAAGTCAAAGTCCATGAAAATGGAAGTATCTTGACCTTAGATAGCAAAGTTTTTTAAAAAGTGAGTATGAGTACAGATTGCGAACATTTCATAAAATATGGTGGAAAAAAACAAAAAGATGCTGAGTTATATATAAGCAAGCATTAGAACTGGATTCCAAAAGAAATATTTTGATGCTACTTTGATCAAATGACTGTGCTTCTTAAGAAAACCTCTTGTTAATCCAACGGAGCTCAGGAGGACTGTTGAATCCTCTAATCATAGGTAAGCATGCAACAAAAGTCCCAGAACTATAAGGAAAAGGAGTGGGTGTTTTTGATTGTTTTATTTTTTTTTCATTTTTAACTCTGCTTTATTTCTAGTTCTGTTTCTTGAGCATGTAGCTATACAGCTTTTCTAGGCCAGATTGAAAATTAAAAGCAGGTTGCAAAGGATCTAGAGGCAGTTCTTCATGACCCAAGTGTGGAACATTCAGTGTCCTGCATGGGAAAAGCAGGTAGCTAAGTTCTAGTTGGCATTTACCCCTTTGTTTCATGGAAAAGTGGTGAGGTTAATGCAGATCAATGTTAACCCCCTTGCTTTTCCTAACAGTCATTGATATAATGGTTTGAAAGATGTTAATGACATGGTCTAAAATGGCCTTGATGCCAGGTGTTCGGGTGAAATGGTCCAGATTTGCAGAGGTATTTTTGTAGTCACTGCTTAAAGGTACTTCAGGGGTCTGACAAATCTTAGATTACTTTTACAGAAGAGTCAGCTGACATCCTTGGAAATGTTAATGAACACCTGCGCTACTTTAGATCTAGTATGGAGTTAATTGTGAAAGTTAGAATGGCCACTGTGGGTTTTAATCTAGGAACTTGTCAGGTAGTAGCAGTTGAAACTACTACTTTGATAGGTGACACTTTTCAAAGCAAACTCTTAAAATCTCTGGTCCATGTAAAATATTGCTGGACATCCACAGTGAAGCAGTATGAGTTTTATACCACAGAAGGTGCAGAAGAGATGTATGAGGCACTCTCTGGTTTATGTCTCAACCAGTCTCCATCATCAAAAATATAATAGAAGCTGCCAGCTGAAAAATACCCATGCAAGGCAAGGGTTATCCATCAGAAAAGCCTACTTTCTGCCTACTGTTTTTGCATTTCAAATGCAAGAATCTTCAGATTTGAAATGAAGATTTTCATCTTCTGTTAAAGACAATCCAAATCAGCAGCCCATAAAGTGATGGGGAACATGTGCAATGTTGGTGTTTGAACCATCAGCCTGAAGCTGGTTTTGTGTTGCAGCCGTGTCCAGCATCGACAGGAAGAGGAGTCTTCAAAGCTCAGAAAGCAGTTTGAGACTGAAGGAATAGGCTTGGCATAGAAACAACAACACATTTTGACTGTTTCCTATAAACTGCTTGATGATTAATAAACTTGAAACTCTTTGAACTTCTGTGTACATGCAATTCTGCATTTATTTTGATTTGCATTTTATTAAGTGATTTTTAACATTTGCTTCTTTATCATTGCAACTGTATGTTCTTCATGTTTTTTATGGGGAAGAATGTGTAAAATCAGTGCTTGATGTTACTGCACTCTTTATCACCAGATTTTGTGCTTTAGTTCTGTCAGTCCATTACTTTCTGTCACAATTTTGATAAATACAACTTTATCGAAAGGGACATGGGATACCTCTTGTGTACACCTATTTTTAATCAGTGTCATTAATTTGAGGACTTTTTTTCTGATGATCATTATATTACCCAATTAAACCAATACGTGCTAAATTTAATGGTAACTTGAAAAAACATGCTGTCTGTATTTTACCCTTATTTTTTTTTCTCTTAATGCAAATGAACGCAATGCTTTTATTGTAATTTTTTGATGTGGCAGCTGTTTTTGTAATTACTGCACTCTAATTGGTATGCTTGGATTATTTTTATTAGGAAATTCCTCCCTATGAAACAAAAGGAGTGATGAGAGCCAGCTTTTCTTCAAGAGAAGCAGATAATCATACAGCTTTCATTAGAATAAAAACAAATGCCTCAGACAACACAGAATTTATCATTCTCCCTGTTGAGGTAGAAGTTACAACAGGTTTGTAGAAAGCTATTTATTAAAGTTGTTCAACTTTATTTTTAACAGAATAAAAATTGGTAACTTTATTTCTTTATTTTTAAGCTCCAGGAATCTATTCATCCACAGAAATGCTAGATTTTGGTACACTACGAACACAAGGTAAATTATGTTTCAGGCTCTAAAGCATTTTCGAAGCTGGGGAGCACACTTACCTTTGTACTGTTCAGGGGTTGCTTGTGGGATGGGGTGTTGAAACTCTCCACAAACGTATCCACTTGTGAGTAAATTTGGGATGTGTGCAAGCAAACAGTAGTTTGCACAACAGATTTTAAGACTAGTTATGAGACACATGTTGGTCTTGCTCAGTTGTACGTGATATTTTCCCCCAGATCAGTAATAGTATACTTCTGTCTGCATTTTTTGTAGTGATTTCTCTCCCTCTACCCTCCCAATTGCTGGGAATTGTAATGGTGTTCTGAATCAAATTTTGTGTGTGATACTTTGATCTTTTGGGGTTTTTTTTTGTTTGTTTGTTTTTGAATTGCCACTTTAATATTTCAAGCATTTTATAGTTTTAGTGAAAATTGTTTAGTGAAATCAAAAAAGAAAAATACAATCTGTACGTGGGAGAAAACAGAACTGAAGATACTTTTCAAAAAACTGTGAAAGGGCACACTGTTCTAAAAAATAGTCAATATCTCCTTTCAGAAAAGTGATACAGCTTCTGAAGTTTTCTTCCATGCAACTTATTCATTTAAAGATTTTTTTTTAAAAGCTCAGTTCCTACTTGAATACTGGTGCATCTGATAAAAACATTAATTGTAGCATTGTTACCCTGTTCAATTCTTAATGTTTTAGAAATCAGAGAGGTTAACTGAAGCTTACAGTACCTACCAGTACATTAAAAATATGTCCAAGTGGAATCTTGGAATTAGGTATGTTTTGACTGTCTGTACTTTTAACACTGAAAAATAGTTGATTTAGTATGGGGGGGAAAAAAAGCTGGTGTAGATTGCTTGTATAATATTATATGTAAACATAGCCTAAAAACCCAGTGTGTTTGTTTCTTAACAGATCTGCCAAAAATTTTAAACCTGCATTTATTAAATTCAGGAACAAAAGATGTGCCAATTACAGTAAGTTTTATTTCATTTCAGTTTGAAACTTTCTACTTGGATTTGCTTCTCATAAAAATTGATCATTGACAGATCACCATTCGCTGGTCAGAATTGGAAGCTACGTGATGTGTGGCTGAAAATAAAACTTTGTAGTCGGACTGGAAATAATCTGCAGGCGTGTTAAAGCTTGTGTGCTTTATAGAATCGTTTGAACACTTATTTCAACATCTATAGGTTGTGTTTTCAGTATCTTGGCCACTTAAAAACTTTAATTCGAGGTCCTTGGGATTCTTTGTCACTGCTATAGACTCCAGGAAAATATGTAAAGGTTGTGGTGGTCTGACTTACTAAATTAAAGTGAGCAAAGAGTAGCTTTGAAAAGCAGATCTTCCTGTGGCTTTTGTTCTAGTGAGTTTTTCAGCTCTGTAGCCTGAAATGTGAGAAGGGGCCTGGGAACCTTTTGGAGGCCTCTCCCATGGGACTGCCTTGACTGCAGAGGAAGTGCCCACAGTTTTAGCACCCCAGTTTGGGGATTTTTTACTTGCTGTTTTTATCACAGAATTTTGCCTCTATTCTAGTGATCTACCTTCATTCACCCATATCTTTTTCTTATGTATTTTTTCTCATTGCCCACTATTTTTTCTCACTCTTTCCCATTCCTCCTCTTTTCTTCTTTATTTTGCAGATTATTTTGCAGCTAGCTCTACTTTTTTTTTTCCCAGTATAGTTCAAAAAACAATGTTGAAATATTGAAAAGAATCCAGTATCTAGTCAAGAATGACTGAGGGATTGGCAAAGAGGCTTTGCTGAACTCTTGGAGAGCATTGCAGTGTTTTTAAAGCTTGGGTCTATAACTGTAGGGAAGAATATTTTAATAATAGAAGTCTAACACAAACATAAAACAAGATACTAGAATATGAGACTAGACAAATTTAGGCTCCGAATAACACATATTTTTATAATAAGAATAACTTTCCACTGTGATAATAGCCCACTGCAATGCTGCTTGCTAAATTATTACTCACTGGCAATTTTTGAGTCAAGACAAACTTGTAGTGTTATAGGAATGGGATTTAAATCATGAAAGTCCTAATGCTTTTACGTTAGTGAGACTACAGTAGCCTCAAGGCCTCATATGGTCTTGGAAGTTAGGAATTGCCTCTGGTGGAGGGTGGTTGCATGTTTTAATTTGATTTTTTTTTCTTTTTTTTTCTTTTAAGAAAGTATATATCGTTTTCATTTGAGAAATCTTCCAACATTTTGGTTGTTTTTTCAGCAATGCCTATTCTTTTGTCATGGTTATCATCTTAGATTGGCCAGATTTTAGACATAGAGATAGCTCAAGTGTGAAACACTTTTTCCTAAGTACAATACAAACAATTTTATACTCAAGCCATCAGTATCACTTTTAATATCTGATAACATATTACATTATTCAGAAAAAATCTGTCCGTTTGTTTAGGTGCTGTTCTTTACAGTGCCAGGAGACTATTGATAGCTTCATTTTACAAGTCATGACAGACTTTGGGGAGATTCATTATCCATTGGATAAAATCAGTGAATTTGGGGGGTTTTGTAGCTTTTAGAACTCACCTTTGCAGTGATAAAGCTGCCTCCTGCTTCCACATCCCAATGTGATGTATTTTGCAGTGTCACATACGGCACTGCGCTTACACATCCCTTTTGATGTGCACCAGACTGTCCATAGTGACTTTCATAGTCAGCAGTTATTCCGAGTAAGGAACAGTTCTGGTGTGATGTTTGCAAACTATACAACCTTCCCAGCACTTCAAGCACTGTGTAAAGTTCCACTGTGCCAGCTACTTAAGTTTCAGAATGGTCAGCACAAGTAAAGAATTTTTGGAGATAATGTTGTGACTGAGGTGTTTCTAAGAAATCTTGAAAAATGCATTTCTGACCCTTTGAAGCTAGAGTTTTAAGGCCATTGAGACAGAGCTCCGCCACAAATTTCATCTTAATGTCAGAAGAAAAGGCCAGGGCTATATTTAGCATGTGTTTAAGCTCACTGCTGGAGGAACTGAATATCTTCAGGTCCTCTGAGCATGAGAGACGGCTAATAGACCTCCTGCCAAAGTGGTGGTTGCCCCGCCTCGGAGTACTTAGTCATGCTGTGGTCCAACAAAGTCCTTCAGGAAAATGAGTCACCTTGTTCTGAGCTTAAAGCTCTTTCTGAAAAGTTCCTTATTTGCATCTGTAGGGTTTTCCCCATTTTCAGGGAGAATCACTTTTATTTTATGATCCGGGTGAATTTCTGTCATGCTATCACAACTAAGATGTGCAATCAAAAGTTTGATAAACTTGGTTGCTGAGCACTTTTTGTCTGCCCCTTCTCTAGAATGAAAATTTCAGGTTTCTTTAATAGGAATTAAGCCCATTTGGTGGCTAAAAGCAAAAGCATGCTCTTAAATTTAAGTTGCTGGTTGTGGTTTATACAAAAAGAATTTGCAATTTGAGGAGACTTGTATATGATAGCTGAGACCTGGCTGACAGGAGAAAATGAGGTTTTGTTTGTTTTAAAGTATTTTTAGGGATTTTAGTCGCTATTCAGATATTTCAGAGCAGATTTGCAGATTTTTTTTAAGCCTGAGAGTAGTTTACTATTTCCCAGTTGCCTCTTTAGTCTCTATGTGTGAGCGTATATATCCAAGACATAGTATTCAAGGGGAAGTTAACTTAAAGTTAACACTACTTCCCATGGTAGTGTTGGCCGTTCTGGGTGGTGCTCTGTTGCTTTTACCTTATTCCCTGGCAAAGTTAAGTTAGCTGGAAAGTTAAGTGTAGCCAAGTGACCGTGTCTGAACGAGTGAGTAATGCAACGGGGCACTGGTTCTGCCACCAAAGGAAGGAGCCCCTGGTGCTGCGTGCGTCCCCCTCGCCGTTTCGCCTTGCCAAGGGGTAAACCTGTTTTCTCCTGGTCTCTGGGATGCTTAAGGCCCCTTGTTTCTGCTGTTGTGCTGCTGTGCGGAAGCCCGAGTGGGGCAGTCCATGGGAGACCTGTGTGTTCATGAAGAAGCAGGTCTGTCTTTTATTAATTCTCCTTCACCATAGAAGATGCTTTTAAGGGTTTTTCTGAGAAAATGGTTGTTTTCTTGGGTAGAACTTGTTCGAGGTGGATTCTCAATGGAACTTGCGTTTGCATGTTTGCTTACAGCTTGCTGAGTAGAGTCTAGTTCTGATGGTTTGTGAGGCACTTCTCAGGAAGCTGCTTTTGCTCAGGCAAATTTAATTATAACTTGAGGAAAACAAGGTTGAAAGGATTGTTAAGGAAGCTGTCTTTCTTCCTTAGTTGCCTTGCTACTATATTTCCTTTCGTATCATGAAATCCAATAACAAATGAGAAATGTGCACAATACCATTATTATTTTCAACAAAGCAGTGCTAAATTCCTTCCTTCATTAAATTCATCATCTGTAGACAGTTTGAGTAAATCTACCTAGCTGTTTTGCACTCGTGATTGAAGAGCTGCACCTCTGAAAGGTGACGTTTCTCTATGACAAGCTAGCTTTTTTTTTGAATATTTCTCTTTTCAATATTTGGTTTGCTGAATGCAATCAGCACAGTTTTGAATGAGAAAAATTAAGAAGCAGCCTTCAGTGTGAAAATAGCTGCTAGAAGTGATCGTGGCTTTTGCTATGCAAAAGCTGTGGACGTGGTCTTGGCTTTGTCTCCTCAGGAGTTTTGGGGGAGGAAGCAGGAGGATCGCTTGTGTGCGTTGCTGCTGCTGTGTTTTTTAACATACCGCAAGATTTCCATCTTGTGATACGGAATTTCATTAGAAGGAAACTGCGGTACTGAACTGACTCATGAGGAGAGGTGTCAGGTATCTGTATGACATCCATGTAGAGGGGTAATAAAGCCCAGGCCTGCTGCTCCAAAATACAGTATCTTCCAGGAGAGGTAGTAGCTGTTATTCATGAGGTGCAGTAGTGGTCAGGTGTGTTCTATATGCAAAATTTAATGGCTTTTATTTGCAAGAAAGGATAGCTTAGCTTTAAACAGCTGGAACTGGGTCCTACCACTGGTTGTCTGCCCTGCCTCTGTCTGCCCACGAAAGGCTCAGCTGCTGATGAAGCAGGTGCTGGGCCTCTGTAGCCCAGTATAAGGTAAAGCAGCTCGTGTTTTGCTTTCCTTAATAGAGCATCTTGTAATTTGCAGCAGTTTAGCAGCTGCTGCATGAGCAGCTGAGCTGTTCTTGCAACAGAAGACAGCTGGGGAGCAGGAATCATGGCAGCTATCCCAATTTTAAGTAAGAATAAGAGCATTTAAATGCTTGATTCCCAGTTCCTGTCTGGGAATCTATCTGGCTAAATCTCCATGTCTATTAAGGGCTTCACAAGCAATTTTCATAGGCTCTTCAAATGTCAACATTCAGAATCTGTAGTTCTGGCTGATAGCTGGCAGGGTGACTGTTCTGGTCATGCCCAATTCACCTTTTACATTTAGTTTAAAATAGTAACCCCCAGTACAAAAGCTGATCTTGTAAAATGTCATTACAGACTGACTGTAATCTCAGAGGTAGAAAATTGTTCTCTGTACAGTTAATTCTTTTTTTCTTGACAGCTCTGCAGACTTAGCATGGGATCATAGGCAAGCTGGGTTCCTCTTGCCTTGTCTATCACCACCATTAATTACACAAGTCAGTTAACAGCTTTGTTAATGAGTCAACCAAAAACAAATATACTCTCTATTTTAGCTCTAGCTGTTTTAACCGTGCAGCCTTAAGAATAATTTTTTTTTTTAAACAAAAGAAATAGATCCTCCTCTGTTTCATTAAACAAGCGTTTTTGTAGTTAGGTTTCTGTCTATACTTTATCCAGTCTTTCCAAAGAGAATTCTCTGTTGCCCACCTTCCTCCACGCTGACTGCTCGAGTAATTTGTAGGATGTGAAGAAAGTTCTACAGTATCTTATAAGGCTGCTCTCTTATGGCGAAGACAGACTTGTTAAAAACTCAGCAAAAAATAATTGTGGTTATAACGTGTGCTCTGAAGAATGTATGAAAGCTCTGCAGTGTGTTAGCGGTGATGAATTTGCAGATGCTTGATATTTTGATTCTGTTTGCAGAGTGTTAGACCTACACCACAGAATGAAGCTATAACAGTACATTTCAAGCCAGTTACGTTAAAAGCCTCTGAAAGTAAATATACCAAAGTTGCAAGTATTAGCTTTGATGGTAAGTACTGCTCCCCTCTTGCTGGAGCGTTTCAAGTTCTTAAAATTTACTGAATCTTTGTGAATTATTTTCCAGTTCTTTTAAGAAAATTGTGTTTATCATTTTGGGTGGGGGAATGGAATTTTTCTACTTGGAAATGGCTTGATTTTTTTGTTTTTTTTTTTTTTCCTTAACTTCCATTGCTTTCAGAGGGATCATTTCTGAAGTCACAGGCAGCAAGTCACTTAAATCAGTAACAAATAGTAACGAGAACCTTGACAGGTGACTTATTTTCAGTAAAGCAGCCAGACATAAGTGATATTTTTTCTTTCAACGAGTACTTTAAGGACCGGTGGTTTCCACTAGCCAGTTTCGAAGCCCTCGACTGTGGCGTTTCCACCAGGGTAATGTTGTTCTGCGGCCTTGGAGCTTCATTCTTAGGGCTTATAGAGATGGAATTCTTACAAGGATTTTGGCTGTATTTGTACAAATTTAGACTATCTTTTAATTTATTAAAATGTTGCTGCATTCCTCGTCCCAAGTCCTGCTTGTCTGGTGTTTTTAAATAAGTAGTGTAGTAGTAGTTTCAAGATTCATTGGGTTGGTGGAGAGATGGATATAGCCATGATCAAAGCAGGGAGTTCAGCTCACCTAGGATCTGAGTGACCTCCTGGACATGTCTGACATGTTACTGCTTTGACAGGAATGACTAGACTTGCTAGGGTAGGTAAGGTTGCTAACCCGGGCATGTCCCCAGACTGAAACTGAGAGGATGTTGGAACTCTGATCTTTTACTTCCTAGGTTTATGTCTGTTCCTTAAAATTTCCTTAAGATTCATTTCCTTCAGTGATGATTTCTCTGGTCTAGCTCAGTGCTTTTATTCTTCCACATGTAATGATCTAATCTGATCGTTTGTGGTTTGCTCTGACATCCTTCCTATATTCTTGTTTGTACAGCGTCTAAAGCAAAAAAAGCATCACAGTCTTCTGGCAAAATAACTGTTAAAGCAAAAGAGAAGAGCTACTCCAAACTTGAAATACCATATCAGGCAGAAGTATTGGATGGGTGAGTTTGCAGTTTGTTGAATAATACTCAGAAACTAAATGCTGAGAATTGGCAGAGAGAATTTTAGTCCTTTATGGAGAAGGAGGGGGCTATAAAGCAGTGGTGCCTCTTTTAACTCTGGGACTTCAGACTTGTAATTACTAGTTTTAAATATTCTGTTCTTACATTAGTTGATAGTTTTTGTAACTGATAAGCAAGTTTCAGAATTGGAAATTCTAGTTTCAAAATTGGAATCAAAGTAATCTTTCTGCCTTGCTTGTCAGAGTAGCTGAAGGCTCTGGTGAGACATCTTCAGAATTACCGTTTTCCAGTTTTGTATCTGCTCGTCTAATGCTGTAATCTGAAGTGAGGTTAGAGAAAATAGCTTTAAGCAAAGTTCTGGGAGAACTGTCAGTACATTGTTTTTTATTACTGAGTTAAAAAGTATGGCTAAGTTCTTTAATCAATCAGGGTGACAATGTATTGTCAACAGAACTGGTAGTATTTTAAAAGTGAACAAGCAAGCTGATCCTTACATATTAGAACTTTTGTGCTGCAGATGCCTGATTTGGATAATAAGGAACATATGTGATTTGCAAAAATCTTAATACTGCCAACTATTTTTTCTTTTACTTTGTCTCCTAATATGTTGAGTTACTTTCTTACCTCAGTGAGGTTATTGAATAATCTCTGTGTCCTTGTAGTACTAATACATAGTGTCAGCTAGCACTGGGATATGTTCCTCTTTTGCTGTAGGATTTGAATGGATTCTCTTCTTTTGTGCAAGAACAGCAGATTATTTTTGAGGAAGTTCTTCAATTCTTAATATTTCCTTCTATTAATAGATATCTAGGATTTGATCATGCTGCCACACTCTTTCATATCCGCGACAGTCCTCCTGATTCTGTGGAAAGACCAATCTACCTAACAAACACATTCAGTTTTGCAGTCCTCATACATGATGTTTTGTTACCAGAAGAAGCAAAACCAATGTTTAAAGTAAGCCCATTTCCAGTGGAACAGTTTTCCTAAAACTAAATGTTTAAATATCCAGCGTTTTGTTAAATTGTAACTTTGATCTTCATTCTTCACTGATCCAGGTTCAGAACTTCAGCAAACCTGTCTTAATTCCACCCAATGAATCCAGATATATTTTTACACTTCATTTTATGCCTTCCACATCATCTGTTCATATAGATAACAATATTTTACTCATCACCAACGCTTCTAAATTTCACCTACCTGTCAGAGCATACACAGGGTTTTTAGATGTAAGTATTTTCCTTTTTTTTTTTTTTTTTTTTCTTCTCCTTCCTTCTGGAGACTTTGATCTAATTAGAAACAGAAGGCTCAGAACGCATTTTAATTCTTTATTCTGCTTGTATGGGAGAATGGCTTTTTAAATTTCATTGTGATTTTGCAGATGAGAAAAATGTCACCCAAAATAAACCCCACTTCACCAGTTCTTCCCATAAACAGCTTCTATAACTGTTGAAAAAGACATTTCTGTTCCCTTTGGTTTTCAGTAGCAAATGCGTAGAACTTTGAGACTGTTATACAGGACTGCTGTGTTCGATTTTTTTTTCATTTTCTTTAATGCATTTGTTAATGGGCTTAGAGTTTGAGTATACTTTGTATATAAGTTAAGCTAAAATGCTTTTGTCAATCTTTCTAGTACTTTGTACTGCCTCCAAGAACCGAGGAGCGATTTATAGACTTTGGAATACTGAGCGCAGCAGAAGCTACGAGCATTTTGTTTGCAGTCATCAACAGCAATCCAATAGAGGTAGGGATCAATTCATTCTTAGTTGTTCTTTTAAAAATGTTAAATCACTGTTGTTATTGAAAATTCTATGTTTTGTTCTTTTTAAGCTGGCTATAAAAAGTTGGCATATTATAGGGGATGGTTTGGCCATAGAACTGCTAACGACTGAGAAAGGAAACAGAACAACAATAATTGCAAATCTGCCTGAACTACAAAATGCTGGTGCGTCAGATCAGTCTTCAGTAAGTAATCCTTTGAATATCTTGCTTCAAAATAGATTTAGAAGAATAGAGAAGAGGGGGAAAAAAAAAAAAGACCAACTTGTGTGTGTATTTTTTTTTTTTTAATAGCTCCATTTTTTGGTGATGTGGGGGGAAGGGGATTTTTTTTTATTTATTTTGAGAAGTTGTGTTATGTTCAAGTTAGTCTCTGAATCTTTCTGTTTAAAATCTATAATCTCCATGGCCTCAGATAATCCTAACCATTTTTAAGGAGAACAGTGAAATTTATTAGTACAATAAGTGTTTTATTTTTGTATTAATCAGTCATGAGATAGAATTCTTCTTGTGTGTACCATCGACAGATGTGTTTCCAACAGACCAACTTAGGAAACAGGGCGGTGGTGGGCGTGTGTCTTTGTGACGTTTGTTCCCCTTTAATGGAAGACAGGGAGTGACTGTTTCTGTCGTTTACAGGTGATACTAACATCCGGTTATTATGCTGTGTTTAGAGTAAAACTAATAGCAAAAGACCTTGAAGGAATTCATGATGGAGCTGTACAAATCACAACAGATTATGAGGTATATTTATTATCTATTCACTGGTGCTGCACAAATGATGTGCTTTTGTTTGTTTTTTTAATGTGAACATGAGAAATATTAGGTTTAATAAGGCAAGGAGGAAGGTAACAAGTACTTTGGTTATCTTAATATGAATTTTTTCTCTTAGTGATCTCATATTTTGTAGCGTAAGGCTTTCTAAATTGGTTGAATTAACTCAGAAAAGTGATTGATGAGTATAGCAACTTGTCTTAATTTGTCCTGTAAGTGACATAAAGCATGAAGCTTTAAGAGTTGTACTAGTGGATGGATTGCAGTTTCAGGGAGAAGTTAACCTTGGAGAAAAGGACAGTAGTGCTACCAGTGCTGCATCTGCCCTGGAGGAATGAAGAATGACTTTCATTTTGCTTTTACCTGGCTTTCAGAAACTTCCATTTCAGTCTGACCTGATGCTCTGAGGCATGGGTCCACCTGAGCTTCAGTGTCATAACACGTTCTCAGAGTATCAATGCATGAATCTTTTGGCATGACACATCCCAGCAATATGCTTTTTTGATGCATTGTCAGTTACTAAAATCAAGATATAATTTTCAAAGTTTATTGTAAAAACCCCACTGTGAAAATTGCTTTGGAGAAATTAGTTTGCTGACAGTTCATGCAGCAGAATCCTTCCACTGAGGTTAGAAGAGAGGAGATTTGGTTAATTCTCAAATTCATATATCTTTCCTGTTGATACTAATAAATGATTTTTAACAGAGAGATTCTGTTACATAATAGAATGACGTTTAGTATCATTGGGTTACGGTATTCACTATCTTCGAGTTATGTGCATATCAAAAATAGATGTGATGTTCATGCAGTGGTTATAAACACAGAAAATGAAACAGCACATGATGTGGTTCTGATGAAGTTACGGAAAATAAGAAACCATTAATTTCTGCCAGTTGTCTGTGATTCTTGACTTTTTTTTAATGTGCATGCACATGTGGAACCCTTCAGTATCAGAACCCGGAGCCTTTTATTTTCTTGTTTGTTTTTACAAGTTACTCTACCAATAACAGTAAGGATCTCATTATTGAGATGCTTAGTATTTGCTGTGTTTCTGTCTCTTCTACACTCCTTTTTCTAACTCAAATTGTATCTCAGGGTCTTATCATGGATTTCAATACATTTTGAGAAGTTTAGTTTTATCCTCTTGCCTCGTGTTCTTTTTTAGCCCTATTAGCCCTATTCAAGGAAGATGAAATAATGCCCTATGAGAGAGCTTGTATCTTAACTTACTGTTGTGTTCCATGGAAAATGATTCTAAGTGTGACTGAGCAGAGATGTGCTTCCTGATTTTCTGCAGTATTGATAAAATGAAGAGCTGGTCAATATTTTGATTTGAGAAACCATTTTTTTAAAGTTTTGTTCAATTAAAAATTTGAAGAGACAAAAACTTGTCTCTGGGATTGAATGCTGAAATATCAGTGTGCAATTATTTTGAGTCTATTTGACTATTTGAGTCTATGGTGAGATTTTAATTCATGGCTAAGTGCCAGGTTTATATATACACATTTGAAACATGAATTCTGGAATTTCAGAATTCTAGTATTTCAGGATTTTGTTATTCTAAGGAATGGAAGAGACGTGTGAAGACTGAAATTAATGTGTTTTTTCTCTAAACTTTCTTGTTCTTTCTTTCAGATTTTAACTATACCAGTGAAGGCAGTAATTGCTGTAGGCTCGCTGACTTGCTCCCCAAAACACGTTTTTCTTCCACCATCCTTTCCAGTAAGATAATGGGATCCTAGCATTACATACTGTGTTTCCTATTTGTCCCTTTCAAGAGAAACTGCTTCCGTGTATTGCTGCATGTTGCCATATTGCTGGAAAGATCATGTTCTTGAACTTCGAAAATCCTGCTTCTATCGCTGTGTTTTTCTCCGAAGTTCCAAGCATGAGTTATCTCTACTTCTCTCGTACTGTATCTGCTTGCCTGGTGTCTGCAATGCTGGCACGGTCCCAGACCCGATTCTTTGCAGCTTTGTTCTGATGCAGCTGTGGTCACTTGCTTGTTCTTAGCCTCTCATGTAAGAAAAAAAAATGCACGCGTGTTTCTCAGAAATAATGTAATGCCAGAAGGCAACTGATGAAATGAAGTTTTGAATGAGAAGTCCTTGAAGGATTCTTTCATTGTTTCCACTGGAAGTGCATCTTCTTCAGAGGGTACATGGCAGAGTAGGGGAATAGCAAAACAATGAATGTGTTGAGACTCTGCAGCCACTCTGCTGCTCTGCAAAAACACGGAATGGCTGTTCCTGGGAAGGGACTTTCATCCCTGCTCCTGCAGCAGTGTTTACACAGGGCGTGCCAGAAGCAGCTTCTCTGCTCGGGGCTTCAGATTCAAGCAGCAGGTCGTTGCACCAGTTAACATGTTCTTTTCCACTTACCATTCAGCATAACCACGGCAGCAGGGGCTCTTGAGCCGTGTTGACTTTTTAGTTGGCATTTTACACGAGGGCAAACTACATGTGGCCTTCTGATGAGCAGAGAATTTAGTGTGACTGGAAATCATTGGGAAAGGGACTAAAAACTGAAAGAAAAAAAATAAAAATGGTAGTGAAAGGAGGTGGAGATTATGTGATTAAAAATTACCTAGCAGTTTCCTGCAAGGTTAAAAGATCAGGGATGTGAACCTAACCTCAATATATTTTGAAAAATAGCCTAAAAAGGGGTGATACTACAATTTTCTAATTTCTCTCCCAAGCCTCTACAGTTATCACTAGTAAAGGAACGCTTGCCTGGAAAATGTGTCCTGTCAGAGTAACGCAACAGCATCTCTCCTAGCATCTTCCGTGTGTTCTGGAACACGGCAGCGGCTGAGACCCGAGGGGCTCAGGCTGCCTTTTGCAGTTCAGCTCGTGCTCGGCGTCGGATTCGTACCGCTCGCGGGGAGCCCCTTCCTGAGCAGGCTGGGCGCCCCGCTGCGCTGCTGCGGTGCTTGTGCCCGCGGCCGCGCTCGCCCCCGCGCTGGGCCGGGCCTCGACTCGCTCGCGGGTCTGGCCTGTTGTTCGGAGCCGCCTTCGGCGCGGAACCACTCGGCCCCAGCACCGTACTTGGCCAGGGAGATGTGGTCGAGCTGTCTTGGCCTGCAGTAAGGGTCTGGATTTCCTCTGGCCCTTGTAAAAATTCTCAGGCCTCAAAAGAATCCAAACAAGTCTTTAAAAGTTCTTTCTGTTTTATGTGTCTTGTAGTAATGACTCTTTTTTTCCCTGCTTACTCCTACTAAGAAGTTACTCTTGAAGCTTATGGGATGGTTGTGAACATTCCTGCATTTCTCAGTCCGGAATTATTCCTGGCCACTTTATTTATGCTTTGTTAGCAGCACCTGTGGGCCTTAGTAGCTCTCTTCTGTCTTTTTAGCACTTGACATCAGTATAGAGCAGTGTATGTGCTGTGCCTTCCTCTTAATAGGTTAAAAAAGCCGTGTTTTCCCACTGATACTTCTTTCATGTTACAGACTCCGCATTTCCCTGTTTATCATTCGTCTCCTTTCCTTCATCTGCAGCACTCTTTCTTTTCTTATGTGTGTGACACCCGCATAGTCATCTGAGCAGGGTTTAACATATTCTTTCACCAGTCTTGGTAATCTCTAGTGAGTACATCTCAACAGATCCGTGTTGGAATTGCTTCTGTGTTTCCTTGTCTGTACTGCATAGTCTCAGTCTGTCATGGATCAAGCAGACTGGGTATGATTGGACCTCAAAATGGACTTAATTGAAGATAAACTTTTTATTAGATTCTAAATTCATGATCTTGTGTTTTCAACTATTGAATTTGGTCCTGCTCAAGACCAGTAAGTCAATCTTGATTTTCAGTATTCTAAAAGTGCTGCTTCACTTTGCAGTTATCAATGGGTTGTGTTTGTCTTTTCTTTCTATCAAGTCTTCTCCCACTAATTATTTCACCGTTTTTTTTTTCCTTCTTAGAACTCTGTCTTTCAGATGTCATCTTGTTCCTGCTGCTCATCTTAGTTTGTGCACTTGAAAATAATCTTTTCACTTGCACTTTATCATGCTTTGCATCATGACTATTAGATTAATGATCCTTTTTTGAAAGGGAAATGCAATAGGGCTTGTCAGAGGAAGGTGCTAGGTTAGTCAACAGGAGATTAGTAAATCTCTGCTAATCTATTGCCCTGTCCTTTCTGCTTCCCCATTTGAGGAGAGCACTTGCTATGCTGTGTTTTCCAGGCTCTAAAGCTTAGCTTTTTTTGCTTGTCATCATTCTTTCATCCCTGGAGTGCTGTAACTTTTGTTGGCTTCATGCTCTTGTCTGGTAAACTTTTCAAGCGATTGCTCATTCAGGGAGCCTTTTAACTTCAACAGTAATTGGTAGAACTGTCATCCTATCTCACCAAAATACTTAAGACCTGCTTATTTTGAAAGAGGGATGAACTGTGTTTAGAAGTAAGTGGAGAAAAGAATGTGAATCCCCAGAAACCTGTCTCAAAGTGATGGAAGTGGCTTTTGTTTAGAGTGCATGATTTAACTCAATACTTAATGCTTCAATTCTGCCATGGTCTTTGTCAGCCTACATAACTAAACAAAGGTACTAGGGGAAAAATATATCATGTACGTGTATTTCACCTTTTCTCTAGGGGAAAGCAGTCCACCAGAGCCTGAACATTATGAACTCCTTCTCCCAGAAAGTGAAAATACAGCAGATACGCTCCCTATCCGAAGATGTGAGGTTCTATTATAAGAGGCTGAGAAGTAATAAAGAAGATTTAGAGCCAGGAAAAAAATCAAAGGTTGGTTTATGCCTTGTTTCTGCAAGTTCTCTTTTATCTATAGTATATGTAAATATCTATGATAATCAGAAATCTTTTCTCTTTTGTCTTTGGTTATTAGAGTTACTGTGCTGTTTGTTAATTGATCTCTCCTATCTGTTTTGCAGATAGCAAATATTTATTTTGACCCTGGTTTACAGTGTGGGGATTATTGTTATGTAGGATTACCATTTTTATCTAAATGTAAGTAACTTTCACCTTTGGAATTAAAAGCTAAAAAATAAAAAGCTTTTCACTTCAACAATGATTTTACATGAAGATTTAAAAAAATACGTTATATTTTAAAGCGGAATCTAAAATTCAGCACAACTTAGCAATGCAAGAAGATGCATGGGATTCTGACTGGGATTTGCATGAGAATTTATACAGAGGCTGGATGGAAATAAAAGAGAACTCAAGTCATAGGTGAGTTATTTTACCCTAGTTACTTCCTCAGCCCCGACTCGCTAGATAATTCTGTTATATGTGGTCAGTATAAAATATGGAAATTTCATGTTGCAATGCTCTTTGAGTTGGTAGAATAGGTGGCAGCAGTCACTACTTTACAAAAGTTGCATAAAACAGATTATATTCATGTTCTCTGTTCAGATCCTTTTTTTTAAAAAAAAAAAAAAAAAAAAAAAAAAAAAAAAAACAGTAACCTTAATATCCCTGACTACACCAGGATTTTAAAAGGTTATCCATTGCTGCTCTTCCAGGATTACTGTATTTCAATGATAGTTGAAATTGGTGTTTTTCCTTGAGAGAGGTTAAATAAAAAGTGATTAATCATTGCTGTTTAATTTTTATGCAAAAAGTCACAACAGTCAGTGGGCTGCTATATACTTTGTGAACATCTGCTTTCTCCCATGCAAACTGCCATTTCAAAAAAGATAAGGGTATTAGCAGAAAAACAAAATGATTCCATGTAGCTAAATACAATAACAGAAACATACCATCTCTATCAGTTTCTTGTTACAATGTTCATATGTTAATAACTGTTAAAGAAATTTGACCCGAGCAGAATCCTCTATTTATCCACGTTGGTAACTAGGGAGAGTGTTTAAGGAAAAAATCTATTAGAAACTATTTCATAATGAGTAGCACTTCTAGTAAAATATATAATGCTTTTTAAAAATAACCAGCTATCCACGGTACCATTAAGCAAAGAAGAAAGTTTGGTTTTTAAGACTCCAGTGAGTGATCTGACTCAAGGATTTGGGGCCTTCTCACACTGCTTTCTGAGTTTCAAGTGCAGTATTTTGTTGGTTTTGCTGACAAGAGGACTCGGTACAGTTAGTCTCGTTTCAGCTCGCAGTGGGATTGTTCATGAGAGAACTGGAACCCAGTGCACCTGCCTCACAGATCTGGTTTGGATTTGTTGGGAGTTTAGGCACACATTCCACTATCCATCCAACTAGGGTGCATTTACTGCACCTTACACGTGTATAGCCACAGGATGTTTTGGGAAGAATCCAGGTGCTGTTTTGAAAACTGTCCTTGTAGTTGGACTGTTTTCCTTTCTACTACTACTAGCTTTGCAAGGAAAGTAATCAGCCAATTGTGGTTACGTAGTATCTCTTGATCTCTTTTTTTTTTTTTTTTTTTTTTTTTTTTTTTTTTTTTTTTTTTTTTTTTCATTTGTTGATCTGAGTCAATCAGGTTTTGAAATTTGAAATAATAAGAGCTAGGTACATTCCAAGGAAAGAAAAAATTTCTTGTCTTTCTATCCAGAGGATAGTGATTTAAGAGAAATGCTGAAATTATATTTTATTGTACCTAAGTCCTACCACATTTTCTGCTCATCATCTTCCATAAATAGGCTCTGGTGGAGTTTAGAACAGATAGATGTTGATAGCAGCACTTTAATAGCAAATATCTTTGGAATACTTGGGATGGTCTACTGTAGCGTGTTTGGGGGAAACAAACAGATTTCCAATATTTTCCTTGCATTTAAATATGATGGTCTGTGCTATTTTACAAATAATACTGTTTTCTGGGTACTTTTAAGCTTGCTTTTTCTGAGTTTTCTGCCATTTTAGTTTCATAAAGTTATTTTTTATATGTTTTTCCAGACCGAATGCTGTATTCGAAGTAGACACGGATCTCCAGAAGGAAGTCCGGTTGAAAGTCACGGCAGAAATGGCCTGGCCGTCCGTGCTCAGCTCCCTACGCCACGTAAACTTCCCGCTTACCAACACAAACAGCTCCTCAGTAAGTTCCTGCACTGACAGCATCTCTCCGAAGGGACTGCATTTTTCAGAACTTCTTGCAGCTAGCATTAATCCAAATGTAAACATTACAAAAATTGTGTTTCTGATTAGGAGGAAGACATTTTTCTAGAAAATCCAGCCGACGTTCCTGTGTATGTCCAATTCCTTCCTATAGCTCTGTATTCTAACCCCTCCACCTTTGTCGATAAGCTCTTGGAACGGTGAGTATCAGTTTAAAATTCCCAGGGTTTTCTCATGCAAAATGCATTTTACCTGTAAAGGCAGTCTTTGGCAGCTGTGTTGGTGCCTACAGTATTGGCTGCTTCTAGAATTTGGATTGCTGGCCCAATGGGAACAGAATTTAGATTGATTTCGCCACTGGTCCCTCAGTATTCTTTTGCTGTTTAGGAAATATGATGTTCACATTTTTTCCTTAACTCAACATGTGAGGGAGGAAATAAGAGAAATCATGCGATACTTTCAGCTGTGTTTCATTGTTTTAGTCCTACCACAAGTTCTTGGTTTGTGCTCAAAATCTGTAATATGTGCTTGTATATTATGATGTCCTTTGATTTGGAGGAGGGAAAAAAATGATATTTTTGTTTCAGGTTTAATTTGAGTAAACCTACAAATTTCAATCTGAGAACTCTAGAGTTCCAGGTCTTCAGAAACTCTGTAAGTATTTCAATATATTTAGTTATTGGGAGTCTGGAGGGGATTAAAAAATATGAGGGGGTGTTGTTATGTTTAGTATTGTGTGGGTTTAGTATTATGTGAGTTTAGTATTATTTAGTATTATGTGTGGAAAATGATACTTATATTGGATATTTTCAGGAAAATAGTAAAAGTAGTGTTCCTTCTAACATGGCTTTCCCTGTATGCTTACTGAGTAACGGGATTGTAGGAATCATAGAAGAACTGTATTGACTCATTTTCTTCAGCACAGTGGTTGCTCTTTCTAAAATTAGCTAAGTATTGGGTTGTCTGTTGCTTTGTTCTGCATTTTAAACTTGTTTGAAATTTTTGTGGACATCCTTAAGTATACACTTTTTTTTTATAGGTCTTACAACATCCTGAGCACTTTCTTTTTAATCCAATATACAGGCATTTTGCAGTTAACTTTAGATTAACAATTCAGTGCTTGCACTGAGACAAATTTAGCAAAATATCCTGCTTTCAATAGTCCTTTTATTTGAAGTTTGCCTTTTTTCCTCCCCTTTCTTTACTTAACAAAGTTAGTATTCTGAAAATGTTTTAACAGTGGAACATAGAAATTTACTTTTATTTATTTCTGAACTCCTGGAGCATGAGAGCTTTATGAATCTACATGTAAATATTTTTATCTACATTGCCCTAGTCTTTTGGTCATTAATATGCACAGCTGAATTAGTAACAGAATTTCTTATGCAATCAATTCTTTTTGTCTGGGTGAAAGATAGTCTTTTTAAGATAGAAGTGTCACAGAAGTAATTTCCGAAGTAGAAGATATTTTGTAGAGAAATAATATAGCATTTCTCACAAAAGAGCAACTACTTATTTTGACTCAAGTAGCAAAGTAGCAGCTGAACATGCTTTTCTTGTCTGGTCCAACTCCATTTGGCTTTCAGGCTGCTCAGCTTTATGTGAACCACTGTGAGAGAAACACCATTTCATACTGGACCAACGTGAGCTTATGTGTGTGTTTTAAGGGAGAAGAAAATGTTCTCCACTCACCTCTTAGCTAAAAAGCTTTTGTGTAATCAGTTCATTGGGTCATAGACTTCTTCGTAACAGAATTTGTTTTCTAGCTAAAATAGTATCAGTTCATTAAATACTTGTAACTGTTGCTGTTTCTAAAAGTGCTTTTTGTTTGTTTGTTTTCCCCACTGTCTTAAGGTGCAGCCTTTGCAGAGCACTGTAGGACCTGCAAAGGGCCTGACTCGGCATTCAGTTTTAGGCCTAATATTAAAACCTGGAGAGAGAAAGTCTGTCAAAGTAAAATTCACTCCAGTTCTTAATAAAACTGTTTCATCGTTAATTGTTATCAGGTATGATAGATCCTTCTGAATTGAGTTCTGGATGCTTAGCACTTATACGTAAGGTCATGTTCATGGCTGGCTGTCAATAGGAGGTAACCACTTGTACAAGAGTAACTGTACAGTCATAGCTGTCTGGATAAGCAGATTTTGTTTTAAATGTAATTATGTTTTACAGTAGTTAAACTGTATTCAGTATATACTTTCTGATAAAAATTTATGGACTGCTATTTATGTATTTGAGTTTAAGTATATATTTTGGAAGTAGGGACTTACAAGTGCCATTTGCAAGATCCAGTTTATATCGTACTTGTAAAAAGCATCTCTGGCTAACTGCATTCACTGAGTGAAAGGTGATGCTCTTAATATGATGAAGAAATATAAACTGTAACTATTACTTTTTTTGTATACTTTGTTGTACTTTCTTAGGCTTTTGTCTTACAAATACTGTGTGTGGAGATCTGCACAATTTTCTTCCATACTGTGGGGAATTATCTATGGGACTGCTTATATCCCTGTCTTCCCGGACAGGGATATAACTTCAGAGTCTGTAGAGAGGTTTTCAGGAGCAACAGACTGCATAA
>VZSV01000019.1:2644360-2756433 GCA_013398735.1 Nothocercus julius | reverse complement strand
TAGTAATTTAGGAAGCTGCATGCCAGACTCTTGGGCCTGCTGTTTTTATTCCCACTGTTTTTGATGTTGCTATCACACTAGACTATGTCTTTTCTATTTCTGCAAAGTATAAACTCATGGTTTGGATGCAGTTCTCCTTTTTGGGTTTCCAGTGCCTAGTGCGATGTCTTGTATGTCTGATTTAACTTCATTAACCTGTAAAAATCTCAAAAGTAAGAAATACTTCATTGCCTCTCTCCTCCTCTGCAGCGTGCTCTTTCTCTTGGTGATCGGAACAGCCTACCTAGAAGCTCAAGGAATTTGGGAGCCATTTAGGAGACGCCTGTCCTTCGAGGCGTCAAACCCTCCCTTTGATATGGGAAGGCCATTTGATCTCAGGAGAATAGTTGGAATTTCATCTGATGGAAAGTAAGTATATGTTGGTGGTGGGTTGGTTTTAATAATAATTATGTTGTGGTTCCTGCTGCCATTATTACTGTTATTGGGCCACTTAAAAAATACTGCTCTTCAGAATAGCTCAATACATAAAGATCCACTTTTGGACAAAAGACAGCCACTCATAAAAGGACAGATGCTGTGATTGTGAGAAATACTCATTGTTTTTGTGGAAACAAGCTGTAAAATTTCCTGTTAATGATCTTGAAAATGAAAGATGTGCTGCATAAAAAATTTCAGGCCCAAAGTTCCTACTTTTTGGGCTCGTAAACTAACGAAGAGCCTTCTCTCTCTGGTATTTCTTTCTACATACATATTAACTGTCCTTTTATTGTGCTTTTGTCCACGTGTGCCATGAGCAAGTGAATGGGACGCGGTAAATGCTGCAGGCTTGTCAAACACGTTGTAGGCATTATTCTTGATTATGTGCCACGAACCGCACAGTTGCAGGTTGTCTTGGACGTGGCAGTGCTTTTGTGCGTGGGGAAGGGTAGAGACATCGTGGAGTTTGTCTAAACACTTGTCATTCTCGCAGCTTGAACGCGCTTGCCTCGGACTCTCACCACGGTTCATCCCGAGGAATCTACGGCGCCGCCAGTTCCTCCTCCCGACCCAGCGCAGGGAATCACAAGCAGTGCCCCGCGCCAGCCCCACTGCACAGCAACAGGAACGCGCCCGATGGGGAGAGCGTCAAGGCCAGGAGCAGCTCCAGCTTCTCGAGCAGGACTTCAGCACAGGGCGCCGCTGCGCAGCCCATGCCCAGAGCGGGCTCTTTTGCCCTGGACTCGGGCGCTCCCCCTCAGACTCACGCTCCGGGCAGGAGAGCCAGGGGCCCGCGGCAGAGCCAGCAGCCAAGCTCGGCGCCGGCTCCAGCGCCGCCACCGGAGCAGCTGCCGGAGGCGCCAGCCGAGGGCGCCGCATCGCAGCTGCCACTGGCCGGGCCCCCTCGTGCCGAGGGCACCGGCAGCAGGAGGCACAGCTCCGAGGACTCGGACCTCACGGGCCTCATAGAGACTATGGACAAAGACTTTGACCATCCAGAATCCCCGTCCCCAGATGTGTTTACAGAGCAGCCCCCGTCTCCGCTAGCAAAAAGCAAAGGTAATGCAGCTCCGCTCCCCCGGAACGGGGGGTGATTCCTTACGCAAGTCGCAGAACACGCTTTCGTCGACTGCGGAGGGCATGGCTTCGTAGCGTGGCACGTTGTGGCTTCCCGGCCCTCGGGTGTCTGTGTGTCCTCAACACTTCCTGTATCTATTCCGTGCCCCTCCATGTAATGCTAGGGTGTGATTCTTCCTGCAAAATTTTTGGAACGTTTTGAGGAAGACAAAAAATGAATGTTTTGGTACCTGACCTGGCGCAGGGGCCATATATTTAAAAGGAGAGAGATACTTTTGATTGCAACTCCTTGGCCTTTGGATTGGCATCCTTCCCTTCAGCCCCCATCACTTGGACTGGGGCTGAAGGAAAGAATAGGAAGATGTCCGAGTGTTTTGCGAAAGCTGAGAGAGTGAGACAGAGAGAGAGAACTGTAAATCATGGTAGAATTGTTGAGGACTGGAATTCTTCATGCCCAGACTTGCAGTTGTGATAGAAAATCCTTGATGTCATGTGGCTAGCACCTGTGTTCATAAATTGCATTAATCTTTGGATGAGTTTAGAGTTGAATTTGAATTACTTATGCATCCTTTCAGTTGTCTAATGCTTAAAACAATTTATTGAATTTCCTGCTTTAAAAGTCGGCTATTTTCCTTCTAAAAATACTTTGTTAGAGTAGAACTTAATGATTTTTTTTTGTATTAGTTGTTTCAGTTGTGTTCTAGAATTATGTGGTTAAAAGTGTTTCAAATTTAATCTTAATATGTTTAAATTTTTCACTTTTTCTTAACAAAGTGCTGCACAGAAACAGTGCAGTTACTGTGTTGCTTATGAGAGATAAAGTTCAGGAGAAGAACATGGGGAAGACCTGTAAACCCCAAAGCATCTGTGTAGTGACATGCCACGTACCACGAGAGAGACAAGTGCTGGTAGGTGTTAGTGATGACGGAGCTTCAGTCTGTGGGTGATCTCGGGCTGTTTGCACTCAGTGGTCATGAGCACAAAGCTATTAAATGCCTGGGAATGGATGTGATCCCGCGTCTGGACTTTCAGATGAGATACTCTGAAGTGATGAGAGCTTTTGGGACCCAGCTGAAACCTGCTGCTTTTATTTCTGGTTTAGCTTTTGATTTGTTTTTGGTGTAGACAGAGAGATGTGGTTAGAGGAATTCAACCTTAACCGTAAAAGAGTTTGGAGCTGCTTCCCAGCCCGCAGCAGGCAGGTTGCACAGGCCGTGTCTGCAGCAGCAGGGAGGGCCCTGGTGCAGGTGGGTGCCGCAAGCGGCCACGGTGACAGTCTGGGCACCCTCACTGAGTGTTGAGGGCTGTGACTGCAGGCGAATCCAGTCACGTGGGCCGTGGGCCTCAGAGAGTTGGGAAGGCTCCCAGAGCACATCTTTTCTTTGTAGGTTATCCTAAAAGGAAACTTGCTCTTGCACTCCAAGACTGCTCCGTGGCGCAGCTGCCACGTGGTAAGTGGGGACAGTTGAGAGTTTGCTTTGAAAGCGCGCTCCTGATCCAAGGAAGTGTTCATAGCTATAACAATTCCTAGCAGTTGGTGTACTGGGAACTTGTCACAGCAAATAGTTGCTCCTAAGTGTTGATAGAGCTGTGATTAGCCTTTTCAAGTACATTTAAATGCATTGTCTTGAAATACAAGCTTGCCTTTTTTGTCTATCAGTTCAAAACCAGACTCAAAGATTAACATGTAATCACTTAAAGGGGATCTGTTTTTTGTTATTTTTCCTGTTTAGTAACCTTCTGATTACAGACATATTCAGATAAACCCACATTTTTCTTTCTTTAATGGAAGATTTGCATCCCTTCTGCTTTGGCACGATGGTATATGGGTCGTGTAAATGTAATGCAATATGCATATTTTGCAAGATATGATATATTTTGCATAGTTCCAGTGACTCTTCATCTGACATGAATAACTCAGAATGAATAACTTTGTCCAAAGAGACATCTATTTGGATAGACTTCGTATTAAAAAAAAAAAAAAAAACAAGTTTTCTGTAAGCTATAACTTGACTCACAAAAACTTTAGTGCATGAGACAAAAGTTGCCTGTTACCACCTGTTACCACTTGCAGTCTTCTAAAAATACACAGTTTGAGGGGAACTTCCATTGTCTATCTGGCTCTGCGTGTGCACGCACTGGTTTTTGATTGTATTTGAGGGTTGGTTTGTTTTTTCGATGCTTTCTTTGAGTAACTTCAGCAGCTTATCTAAACATTTCCAGAAGCAGCAGCTTCTGCCCTGGTATTGAATGTGATAATATCTTGCTCAAGATTCCAGTCTTATTTTTTTTTTTGTTTCATGTTCCTAGTACTTGGGTTGTAGCAGAGTGCTGCAGAGGCTACATTAGATTGTGTTGTTGTTAAGCAGCTGTTTTACATTATATCTTTAGTTCAGGGAAGCATTTTCTGATGATAAAATGTGAACTGTTAGCAGTCCTGAATGTGGACTAAAATTGACATAGATCTTAGAAGGGGCCTTATGAAGCAGATATAGAATACCCACCAGTATGCTTGAAAGCTTTCACACAAAGATCTTGCATTTACACTTTTATTTGCATTCACATTAAAGGAACGTTTTATTGGCAGTATTTTTGTTTATTCCTATTTATATATCAGAAGAACACTGATATAAATTAGGCCTGAAAATTGATATGTATCTAGTATTTGCCTAATACTGAAGACAAATTTATACCTTGGTACAAACTTTATCTGAGGGCATTTTGCCAAGTCAAATGTGAGGGCAAGTGTTGTGTTACCAGCCCGAGGTGTCACGTGCCCTGGCGCGAATCCCAGTAGGTGCTGGAGCCCCGTGTTCAGCCTTTGCTCGAGTAAAGCCAGCACGGCCATCCTGGCAGCAGGACACAGGCACTGCGTGGCTCGCAAAGGACAGGGCTTAGTCTAAAGGGTAGTATCTAAAAGAAAGATCTTATGGGTAAGGGCACATGGATATCGTGAATGTTCTTATGCCGTGAGATAGCAAGAGATGAGACAAAGATAACTTTCCTCCCTGTTGCTGCCTTCTACTCTGTCCCTTCTCTCCTCAACACTCTTCCACAGTTTTTTTCTATTGATGCCTTTTTCAGTAATATTTTTAGTCTTTGGGAGCTTAACTTGTACCTATCTACTTTATGAGCCAGGATCTCTGATACCGAAGGCTTTCAGACCTCTACATTTTGAGCCTACTGTGTGCTGGAGAAGGCATGGGGCAAAAGCAGAGTTGTAGTAGTAGTAGTAGTGTTCAAGCACTACTTACCCATATGAAGATTGCTTCAGGAAAGCTGATTAAACACTCTGGAGTGTTTAATGTGTTTTCTCTACTTTCAGCTGCAGTGACGCTTGAAGATGTCAAGCCAGAGTTTTGCAATCAGCTCGTAAAATCTGAAAGAAGAAAATATGTTGAGGAGAGAAAGAAGGCCTGGGAGCGAGGCTTTTAGGCTTTTTGTCAGTGACCCTTATGATCAACCATCGCTATTAATGGATGTTCTCACATGGTCTGGCTGACTTTGTGTTTTAATGGACGAGCGTGCTAAGCCTTCAGCCTTTGGGATGATAAAGCTTGCAGCAGCTTCTAAATTTCCTGCTTAAAGCTTAGATCTAGTCTTATGTGACGACACGGTTGACTTAAACACCAAGATGTTTAAAAGAAATGCCAGGAATACAGTGGAATAGAACTACCTGTAGGCAGGAGCCCGCTGTCTGTGGAGAGGTAACAGGGACAGGGTTTGGCCGTGGGCGTAAATCCAACTGTGGGCATGGGGCCTCTTCAGGTCTGATGCCGCAGCTTACACGTGGTGTGGAGTGGCTGTAAGCAGGTGGTGCTGGAGCAGAGGGCAAACGCAAACTTCAGAGGTTCAGTCGGGCAGGTTGACCTCCAAAGCTCAGGGCACAGCTGCAGAGATGTGAAGTGTCCTTGTCTCCCTAGGGAAAGGGAAGGTACTTCAGCGGAAGTCCAAGCCGCAGAAGAAGCGAGAGGAAAAGGAAAGAAGAGGGAAGGGGAAGCAACAGGAGGATGAACTGAAGGATTCCCTGGCAGATGATGACAGTTCTTCAACCACAACCGAAACCTCCAACCCAGACACAGAACCACTTCTGAAAGAGGTACAGCCCTGCTCCTGAGCGGAGATCCTGCGCCGCTGCAGGCAGCGCGCACGTTACAGCAGTGTGGCGCTTTTTTTGGAGTACAGAGTCTTTTCCCCCCCAGCTTTCACATGCTCTAATCCCCAACGCAGATTATTAATTAAAAAGCCTCATTCACAGTGTTTCCCCTCACTTCTCAGGCTGCTTTCCTCTCAAAGAGGAGCGTGAACATCATGCCTGAATCATGTAGTCCCGGGATCAAAAGGGCCTGCATGGCTGTGCCTGAGCGAGTTGCCAGTTGTCAGCAGGGCTGCGGTGCTCCAGGCCCATTCTGTTTGCAGAGTGAAACACAAGCTGTGAATGCTGATTCTACCTGATGGTCAAGATACGTACAAAAATCACGTATTCAAATACTTACTAGGGATTATTTCACTGGCGGTCACTTGGTGGTCACCAATTTCTTTGCTTTATGCAACAGGGCACCGCTACCTTCATTTTACTTTTTGAGCCCACATGCTTCTAGGTAATAACCTGAATCTATTTTTAACGACTTGTGTAGTTTTCATGTTGTCATAAACACTTTCTGCTAAGGAAGGCATGTACTACGAAACCAGACAAAGCTAAGGTAAGTGGAGAGAGGAGAGAAAAGCAAACCTAAACTTGGGCTTGGTTTTAATTTCAGTTTGGGAAATAAGAGAGGTTCTGTCTGGGGTGGGGGCGGGGGGGGAAATAAATCCATCCAATACATTTTGAAAGTCAGGGTTTAGTTTGATTGCCTTGGCTTTTCAGTGTGCTCATATTAGCAAGTCATAGAAGTATGAAAAAGTTACTTAAGTGCTGAAGTTGTTGAAAGTAGAGAACCTGTTTTAGATGACCTGGCCTGCATGCAGCCAGTGATTCAGCTGTAGAAGTTACATACGCACTTACATGTGCTATCTATAAGCAGTATTGGTCTCAGTACAGAATTGGCATCTTTCTGAGCTGACTGGAAGGCCATGGCCTGAGAAGCTGTGGATCTGTGAACATCTGATTTGTCTGAAGCACATTAATTTGCTTTCTGGAGAAGCACAAGTAGAAGCATCTAGAAAACCAGATATGCAGTGTTTTATAGGTATCCTCACTGATGAGTAAAAAGATACTTTATATGCTGCAAAAATATTCCTGGTTTTGAATAACTTTCCTCAGTCTGGTTTATATCTTAATGCAAGAGAGACTCATTTATTTTCTTAAAAACTGGTATGTTGCTATGTCTTTTATAGGAGCCTGAAAAACAAAAGGGAAAAGCTATACCAGAAAAAAATGAAATTGAAACAGTTCAAGTAAAACAGAAGAGTAAAAAACTGCTAGCAAATATCAAGAAGGAAGTCCCTGTAGATGTGAAAACCAGGTAAGCAAAATAAAGGAGGCATCACTCATGGAGAGAGGAAGAGCAGATAAAAATCTGTGCGTTCAGCTGTTGTGACAGCCAAATTTGGCTGGTGGCAGCAGCAGCAGGTACCCCTTAGGCAGCTTCCTCTTCCTTCTGGGTATCAGGGAATATCTAAAACTTGTAAATAAGAAATTATTTAGTGGGAGTGCAGCGCATTAATCGAATGAGGACTAGATCTGAAGGAGAAAATCAGGTTAAGCCATGGTTTTTTGTTGTTGTTTTTTGTTTTCGTGTTTTTGTTTTGTTTTTGTAACAAGTATTGCACAGACAAGGTTAATGTTTCCCCAGGAGCTTCTGGTGGCAACACAGTGAGTGAGTGTTAACAGGGGGCCTGCTGAGCACCCTGGGCGAAACGAGAGCAGCTTCCTTTTTTTGGCTTGTAGCGGGAGGTCAGTGTCTCAGGCATGTTGCTGGAGGAGGCTGCTGCCCTCTCTGTTGCTGAGAGCTGGTTGATGATTGTTTACAGAGCAGGGAAAAACAGAAAACCAGAGCCTTATGCAGTTGAAAACTTTGCTTTTAAAAGTTCGTGTATTATTTTTATTTCCTCATTACCATTATCCCCTCCCCTTTCGAGACGTAAGGTGGCTACATGTCGCAATCAAGGTATTTGGAAGGTCCTAAGGAGAGCTGGGTTGGGTTTCTTCTGCAAGAAATAGAAGAAATAATTCTCCCCTAGAAAGCTCACTGTTTGAGAGGGAAGCAAATAGAAAAGAGTATGTGGGCAAGTGAATTTGGTGGAGGGTTTGAGTAGTTTGACATGATTTCTTAAGCGATGATCCTATACGTTCATGGCAACAACATATCAGGAGCATGGGGTCTAAAGAGGAGAAGAGGGAGAACCTGGAAAAGGGCAGTTACTCTCTCCTGCCTGGCTCTCCAGTCCATTAGGTTCGTAATCCTGGAGCGCTCCCATGACAGCTCCTCGTGGAAGGCGAGTGAGCCGTGTGGGCTGGGAAGGAGCTGGGGTAGGAAGGATGCAAGGGGGGAGCTGCCTACGGGAGATGTGTGAGATGGCGGTGGAGCTGCGCTAGTGACCAGCTTTGAGGATGGGCTTGTGCTTGACATAAGAAAGCCACAGGAGACAGGGCTTGCATAAGGCCATATGGCACGTATATGTAAAACTCTTCTGCAGCACTTCACAGAGCAAAGGAAAAAAAAAATTAATAATTTGATGTCTGTTTTCGTTTAGTTCTTTGGAATTGTCATATACTCCCCCAGTGGAAAGCAAGCCGCGCAAAACCTTTCCAGCTAAGATATCTGCACAGCACCTTTTGACAAATGGGTCCAAATCAAGAAACCTCCCCAAAACAAGAGGTAGCGTGAGGCATTTTTGTCATAAATATCTGGGCTGTTGTATGCTATTTGTTTGCAACCACTTTCGTTAATTTTGCTTAATTCTAAGTCCTGTTTGAGAAGAGCTGTTTACCTGACTCTCCTTGGACTTGCTTTTGTTTTGTTCTGCTTTAATAGGTCCAAACAGTAAGTTAATGGAGAGCAGGCCTTCAGTGTTAGCAAAATTTCTCCCCAGTGGTTCTGGACAGGAGCTAGGAAACACCAGCAGCTCAGAAGGGGAAAAGGATTCTCCGCCACCCGAGTGGGACTCGGTGCCACTTCACAAAGCTGGCAGCTGTAAGTAATCGTTAGTCTTCTGCCATGAATATCCGTAGGAAAGATTTGTGTATAGATCATCTGCTGCTCTCCTCACTGCATAGCTGGGCTCCCTTTTCTGTTGTAGGCCCCGTATCGAGAGCGTTCGCTAGAATTTGAGCAGGTTGATACAGCGTGAGAAGAAAATGGGTTTTTCTGTAGTTCTTCAGAAATTACCGGGATGCAGTAACTGCTGAGGAAATTGAGGAAATGTGAATTACTGCTTGAAAATACGTATTTGCTACAGAAAATAGCTGCTTTGCTTGGTTAAGTCTGCTGCAGGTAGAGCTGAAATTAGTCAAATGATCCCTCCTTGAGAGGCAACACTGAAAACACCTTAGTGGGACAGTTAGTGGTGCTACTGTGAATCACCCTCCTGCTGGTTGTATGTAAACATGAGATGTCCTCTCCACAGGTCTTGTTCAAAACTGTTTAAAAAGCCATTCTTTCTTCCATGCACATCACACTTTTGTGGTGCTTTCATTGAAATGCAACCTGAACACAGGTAGTAAACCTGTATAACAATAGGTGTGAATATAGTGGAGAACCCACCTCTTTTGATAACTGGGAATAGCCTCTAGTCAGTTCTCAGTTTAAACAGAAAGGGTGCAGGATTTTAGTGGCTTTGGTTATAAGCGAACGCTATAGGACGGCATTTTGTGCTTCCTTTTATAGCTACAGACAACCTCTACAAACTTTCTCTACAAACCCTGAGTGCAGATGCTTTCCTGAAGCAGCGACAGCCGTCGCCGACGCCTGCCTCCCCGTCTCCTCCTCCTCCTCCTCCTCCTCCTCCTCCAGCCTTAGCTTTTGGGCCGCGAGGAGGAGGCACCTACAGCAGCATCGTGAACAGCAGCTGCAGCAAGTGAGTCCAGATCTGCACCTTCTACTGCTCTCACAGGCACAGGATGTGTGTGTGCTCTGTGGTGCTGCTCCCTTTACACACACGTTTCCTCTTGCCATGGAAATTGCTTCATTACTGGTGCTACACTGCATGTCTTGCTGTGCTACTTTCCTGGGATTTCTTACAGCCTGGTGCGTTGGAGAAATGTGTGCTCACAGGACAGGTGGAGCTGTTGCTGCCGTTTTCATTTTACTCAGGGATGCTCGTTTAAATAACTACCTTTTTATCAAAGTGCTAACATCCAAAATCTTACTTCATATATACATATATATATATATATACATATACATATACATACACATTTTTTTTTCTCATTTTATTTTAGTGAAACAAAAAGCAAACAGCCTAATGGTACCAAACACAAGCTGGCAAAGGCAGCGTCTCTGCCAGGCTGGAATGGAAACCCCACTTTTGCTGCTGTAGCTGCTGGTTATGACAAGAGCCCAGGTAATGGAACCAGGTTGGAGTTCTAAATACTGCTGAATATTCCCTGCTGAATATTCCCTGGTTTTATACTCATTTTACATGTGTTTTTGCAGGTGGCAGTGGCTTAGCAAAGATTTCACCAACTAAGACAGATGTTTCCAGCAATATCAGCATTTCCCACACAGTTGTTGACAGTGATGGCTCTGACAGGTAACTTTTGTACCTCTTGCACATACTTAAGCTCCTAGAAGAGACACTGTAACCCATTAATGGCACTTGTGAAGATACTAAGAAGGTTTCTTTTGGGTTCCTAAAGTTCTGCATAGCATCACTGACCCCACAAAAAATATGACAAGGTTGATATTCCCCCCTTATTGCTTGTAACTCAACAGTTCGCGTGTGTCTGAACAACACGAAATTAGCCTCTCTCTTTCTGCATTTTGAGAGGTGTATACTGGGGTCACTTGGACTGTGGTTTATAGGCAGAATCTCTGGCTGTGGAGACCCAGCAGTGTCTTTGACTCACCGATTTAATACTGAGATCAGAATGATTAGCTGCACTTTCTCCGCCGTGCGAGTAGGAGCGGAACATAACCGCACTAGGCCACGTTCCCCCGCGCACACTTCCTTTTTGACGTGTTTTTAGAGTGTTTGTCTGCGTCAGTTCAGCTGTAAAACTCAGTGGGCATGTGGTAGCTGTTCTGAAATAGGAAGTAGACTTGTGTGCGTTTCAATATGTAAAGGAATTGCTGCTCTGGGCAAGATTTGTGGGTGGATTTTTGGTTTGTTTATGTAAATGTTGATCACTGATTCCAGTTAGCTCGTCTGTATTTTCAAGAAACTTGCCCACGAACTACAGCGTAAGGATTTGTATGGCCTTTGAGCAGTTCTGATGCTATTTTTTTTTCTGCTTATGAAAAACACTGCACTACATCTTGGGCCCTTTAAGTTTCCTCAAAAAAATGAGCAAAAGAGCTACTTCCAGGTGTGTGGAGCTCATCCTACAGATTAAGTAACTTTTTATCAGAGCAATGTTCCAAAGTAGATATATTCACCAAAAAGGAGAATTTCCATATATACTGAAGCATTTTGGTCAAACAAAGATAACTTAATTTTCCAATGCTTGGTTGCAGTTCAGTCTTTTAACTGTGTCATTTTCTGCCTGTTACTCTTTCAGTTATGAGGTATCTGCCTGAATCGCTTACGTATATATAGCACAAAGTTGGTGTCATTGGTGATAGTGTGTTAAGGAGTTATTTCTTGTTCTTTCCCACTGCTCCATGGCATTTAGTTCGGGTTTGTGGAGTCCTATCAGCAACCCTAGCAGCCCTGACTTCACGCCCCTCAATTCATTCTCTGCATTTGGACATTCTTTTAACTTAACTGGAGGTGAGTTCTTGTTTTCCAAATATTTTCAGTATCAAATACAGGAGAAGGAACAGTGCATTTTCATTCCGTGTTTAAACGTAGGTACTGGCACCCTCTCTGTTCCTCCTCAAAATATGACCATGTAGGAGAACGTGTTTAAAAAAATTGCTGGCTTATTCACTACCACAGGATTAGTGGAAACTTATATTGCCTGTTGTGCTGGGAATGAGTGTTCTGAAGTTTCTTGAATTCAGGGCACTTTGTCAGGAAGCTTTAGGGTAGCTCTGAGCAGTGCACCTCTAGGACTGTGGCTTCCTCAACACTTTGCACCACTCTCTGAAAGAGGCAGCGGCCCGTCCCACAAGGTGCCTTCCTCTTGTGTTGGCCTGCAGTGATGGTTGTGATGAGAAGAGGGCGCTGCAAAGTAAACGAGCAGGTTTTGCTCACGAGGGGCTGCTTCAGCACAGATGCTCATTCCAGCTATAGTCAACCTGTTTTGTGAAATAGGATTTTCAGTTCTGTTCTGCTTGTGTCAGGGTCTCTGCTTATTTGTTTATTGTATAGTGCCGGGGATAAAACAAATTTCATAGAGGCTGAGGCAGAATGATGCACAATAATGTGCTATAATTCGTGGTTCTAACTTTGTAGCACCTACCTGATAGAAAGCACCTCCCTTAGAAAAAGTATTTACACCACTCTGAAAAATATGATGCTGCTCTTACAGAAAGAGGAAATGTAAAATATTGAGACTTACTTTCTTTTCCTTTCAGAGGTTTTTAGTAAACTTGGTTTAGCTCGACCTGCTTATGGGCAAGATGTTCAGAGAAACTGGACTGAATTTAATAATGTTCCATCATCCATCTGGGACCCTTCAGCTACAGATTCTGCGCCCTCCTGGCCAACCAGCTCAAGTTCCCCAACTCACACAACTGCAGTAAGTATTGAGTCCAGATAGTGTTCTGTTGTTGTTGTTAACCTGTTCCTTATCTGCCATCTGCCTTCATTTAGAGGGGTTTCAAAATTGTGTGAAAAATATCAACAGAATGATTGAGGAAAAAGGGAGATTATTCATATTCATGGTTCTCTGTAGTTAATCTGAATTGATCATTGGAGAAAGTGGTTAGTCCAGTTAGTCCACTCATTTGCGGATGATGGATCCATGTAATTTTGCTTCACAGAAAATATTTGTCATGAGAGCATCTGAGAGCACTTACAAGAGTGTGTTCCATTTTCCCATGCTTAAGGGTAGTGGAAAAGCCCTTCTGCTCCTGTGCCGTAGTTGAACGTAGCTACCTCTGTCACTTCCAGCCTGATGGGCAGCTGCAAAGCAGCCAATATAGTATATGTCAGTTCAGTGTTGCAACCCCTGCACGTTAAGACAAAGACCAAAACCTTTGTCTTAAAGAAAATAGTGTGGGATGCATTTTTTTCAACTTAGAAAAAATACTAAAGGACTTGGTATAAAGTGAAGCTTTCAAACCAGCTACTAATTTGATTGAGATCTTGAGTATAGCCCAAGTGAAGAAAAAACAACTTTTCCACACATTATAGCACTGCTTGCTCATCCTTGTGCTTCTCTGTCAGAATAAAACTTACAGCCCATCAGCTGTCCTTGGTGCCAGCTGAAGCCATTCCTCATCTTGTCTCCTGAAAATGTTTCTGCAGTGAGTAAGAGGCAGTGTTTACTTCACCTGGTGGCAGTGCAGAACAGGGGAAAGGGGGGAGCCTAAATAGGCCACAGCCTCTTACGGACATGCGCTCGCTTGATCCTCTGTCATGGGATTGTAACGTCACTGAAATGACATAAGGAGAGATATTTGCTTTTGGTCACATGGAAGAGAGATTTCTCCTTGTGGAATAGGAGGGGGAGGGATTGAGAACAACCAGAGCAATCTCTCTAACTTTAACCTATTTTCTGGCCACTTCTGAAGAGCACCCACAAGTGCTTCAGGGAGACAAACCACGTGGAGATGGCACAGAGGAATTGGCAGTCTATCCCTTCAAATACCTAGATTTTGAAAAATAGCACTTCAGGACCTTCTGCTAAAAGAAGGTCACTTAATAAACGAGAAGCAGAGGGGGGAAAAAAAAAAAAACACCTAAAATGATCAAAGCTTTAGTTTAAGGCAGTGATTTTTTCAAGCGCTTATGGTAATGAAGATCAGGAAAACTTGTTACTTCTGCTATTGAACCTCAACACTGGAGAAGGGAGCAGGTACCAGGCTGGGCCCTCTACTCTCCCTCACACAAGACCAAGGCTGTTCCTACGAACAGAAGTTACGTAGCAGCTTCTGTATTACACTCTCTTATAGGAAAGTTCCTGAGTTGTTTTCAGTCCTCATCCTTACTCCTCTTATTTGCCATCTGTTGTGTAAATCTCTCTGCTTCGGCACTAAATATTTAAATTCTGGGTTCTAACTCCCCTTAAGCCCTTTTTTAGGGACTGGCACTGCCTCTTCCCAAGTTTCTTTCTCACCATAGTCCCTTACTTCTCTTTTTTCCATGCCCCTGCATGTGGTGCTGCCTGCAGGCCTGTTTGTACCTCCCTCTGCCAGCCTGAAAAGGAGCTGTCTAGTCTAAGGTCCTTTTCTCCGTCTCCTTCCTGGCTGCCGCTTCTCCGGTATGAGCAGTTGCCTTTGCAGCAGGCCCTCCCAAATGCTTTGGGGCATGCAGGAAGGGTTCCTGGCCCTTCTGCCTGTAGTAGGAGTAAACTGAACTTAGGGTTGGGGTCTGAGCATCAGGATGTGATCTAATGCTTGCCTAGCTTCACTGTGACCATTTAGTTATAGAGTCCAATTATAAACTGTAACCCAAGTTTAATTCAAGATCATAGTGATGCTGGAGAGACCTTGATGTGGTCTTGATAACCCGTTAGTATGATCAGAATTTCTGTCTAACCCTCTGTAGTACATCCTACCTTTTTGTTAGTGTGCAAGCAATTTCAGATATGCCTGGTTTGAGCACATCTTTGCTCCAGGAAAGAAAAATGATTAACCTGAAAATTAATTTCAGGTGCAGAGTCCACTGATACTAGATAAGTTTTAGTGTGTATTACTAGAGGGCTCAGATCTTGGGAAGGGAGCTGCTCTCTCTACTCCATAAATCCAACTGTAAGGATGAGCATAGCTTGCAGCACATGGCTTAGCGAGTCCCTTGCCCCTTGGATGTATCAAGTTTACAAATTGCATTTAAAGCATATGTGCACTGAATCTGTTAGCTCCTAGGCACGTAGTGTGTTAAGCATGTGTGCACCAGGTTCTCTGCTAATGTCAGCATGGACGTTATGCCAACCTTTCTCATCTCAACCCTTGGCTGCTTCCAGCTATCGCTTCCCACAGCACAGTTTATTGGACTCCTCTGCTCGCTTACTGCTTGAAGCTCTTTGGGCTTTACTGAGGCATTTTGTGGGAGCTGGGTCCTTTTCCTTTCTCCATGTGTTCCTGAGGTTTGTGCATCCCAGATGCACCTGTGCTGTGCTGCAGTGCACCTGCACTGTGGCCATTTGCCAAAGACTCTTGTGTGTCTTGACAGCCAAGGCAGAACGGCTGGAAATTTGTGACAAACAGCTAGTTCTCCCATCCCCGTCACCTGGAGAACTTTGGGAAGGGAAAAAAAAAGTGTCTGCTGGGAATATGTGGAGATAAACACACGCACACACACACGCGATGTTAAACACAGGCAGATTCATCCAAAAAGTACGGTTTTGTAACAAATATCTATGAGTGCAAAGAGGTAATTGCAAACTGTCCAGTCAAGGATCAGGGGACTTCACTGCCACCTTCCATTACAACTTGAGTTTTGTTGTCTTTATCCAGACATGATCCATGTTTATCTTTCTCGTTCTCACTAGCTTAATTAAGCCTGAACCTGTTGGCCCGTGTGTGTTGAGGCTTGAATGACAGTAGTGCTTATGTGGTAAGAAAGTGCAAAAGCTCACACGACAAGAGCCTCAAGGGCTGCAGTGTACCCTGCTCTGTGCAGCTGATGTGGTTGTGCGGTTCCTCTGGGCAAGCTCTTGAGGGAGCCCAAGAGCGTGTGCAGCGAGGAGGACGGAGTGGGCCACACAGCGGCCTTGCTTGTCCATGCGCACCGAATGTCCCGTGTGTCTCGCAAATCGCAAGAGGCTGCAAATGGGGTGGAAACGCAGGCACCTCAACTGCTACTGAGCATCTCTCTCTCTTCCCTGCAGTCGATCCTGGGCAACCCAAGCGGCCTGTGGTCGAGCACTCCGTTCAGCAGCTCCATCTGGTCGAGTAACCTCAACAGCGCCCTCCCCTTCGCCACTCCAGCAAACGCCTTGTCAGGGATCGATCTCATGGGCAGCGAGAACCCCTCTCCACCACCGCCTCCCCCGCCGCCCCCAGCCCCTGTTGCCAATCCCGCTGAAGACCTGGGACAGACCTACAATCCTTGGAGAATTTGGAGCCCCACAATTGGAAGAAGAAGCTCGGATCCTTGGTCTAATTCACACTATCCTCATGAAAACTGAAATTAAACACAAAAACTTTTATCCAGGTCATGATACAATTCTGAATGCTAATTTTTGAAACATCATTTTCAGGCTGTTGCTGGTCACTTCTTTTTTTTTTTTTTTTTTTCTTTTTTCCCTCTCCCCTCTCTCCTTGCCGGTCATGCTTTCATCACTCGCTCCTTTTAAAGTCTATCTTGCAATATGATAGTGTGAGATTGCAGATAAGCTTGAAAAAGTCTGGTCTGGTCACAAATCAAACTACAGCTGAAGCCTGTAAATCTGAACAGTTTCACTGGGTTCATATTTTACCATCTGCCATTTTTTATTTAGGAAGCAATTTGAACTATAAAATGGTCCTGGCATGCAATACTTTTATCAAAGTACTGGTTTTGGTTTTTAAATTTTTTCCAGTATTATGCTTCAAGATCTAATTTTAAAACAAATAAAGCACTTTGTGCTAAAATGCAGAGTATTTTTTTAAAATAAGGCTGTCTTTGTTAACACAGGTTCTAAGAATGTAAAGAAAAAACAACAAAAAAAAAACATACAACCTTAAGAGCAAAATGGCTGAATGTAAGAGCATTCTGTTGAGACTGTAATACACTTTCTGTGCTGTTTGTACATTTGTAAACCTGAATGCATTTTTAAGTTGAACTGAAATGCACACAGCCAAGACTTGTGGAAGAAACAAGATACCTTGTGCATTTCTTATGGATACAACTTTGGGTTGTACTTTAAAATAAATACTGCTTTTTTCAAGATCTGTCTAATGTAATTCTGTCTTTCTCCAGGCACTTTCTGAACTTGCACATGCCTGAATCCGCTAGGCAGGGACGGCCTTCGGGGCAAAATCTCCTGTTCATAGGACCTGTATTAATAGAAACTTCACTGCAAATGAGTTAGGGCTCCTCAGCAATGTGTGGTATTAGAGCATTTAAGACTGAGATTGTGTGCAGAGTTGTACAAAATACTGAGATGTCACCATGTGAAGTTGTGCTGGGTAGCAAAATGCTGGAAAAATGTCTATACCCTTTCAGTTTGTAAGTAATCAGATGTAGTAACAGCTGCTGCTCCTCATGCTACACCCCAACTCTGTAATACTGTTCTCTAGAGGTCCAGACAAGAACTTTGGTGTTTTGTACATGTAGATGTGATTTACCTCTTCCCTGAAGTGCATTTCTCTCAACACTAAGGCAAGCTCAAGTGCCTAAGTATATCCATGTGAGCTGAAGTGAACCCACTTGCGTGACTCACAAGCACTGCTCCCAGTTTACAGCAGCAGATTTTTATCAGAATTCCATCATTTAGAAGATGAAGAGCTGTGTATTGTAATTAAAACCTTTATGCTGCAAGGAATATTGTATGCAACAAATGATAAGGTTTAAATAAGCAATTTACCCTAAGTGACCACTTTTCCAGCTGGCGTTCTGCAAACAGCAGTTCTACGGCTGTCACTCTGCCCTTTTCCTGGCTGCCACCAGCAGAAGCTAAAGATGGAGCTCTCAGAGAGAGGAGCTTTTTCAGATTCCTTTGTTCTTAAAATTCAGGTACTTTCACAGCCATGCAAGTCGATGAAAGGTTCACTTGTGCTTATGTGCCTTTTCCTTTTGATGATTAACTGGGCAAACAAGTCTCTTTGCATACAAAATAGTTAGTTGTTAAGCTACTGACATGCTGAGGCCTGTTTCTCTGTAAGATTAAAAACTTAAAGGTTACTGCTAGTTATCATCTTAAGTTTTTGTACCACCCTTTTTCCCCAGTAGGTCTTGGTATTAAAATTGATTCCTTTGAATTTCTGCTTATAACTTCCATCTGAGATGCTAATAATCATGAGTGGTTTAAGTGTCTGCAAGGACAGAAATGATTTCTGCTTAAAAAAAAAAATCCCCTTGAACACTATGAGGGAACACCTCCATAGCTTAGACCTTTGATTCCAATGTGTGAGCCCGTCCCTTGCCTTATTTCAGATAACCTCTGCCCCCTTTAGAATAGTCTCAGGTCTTTCACTCTCAAGTACCAATTAAATATTATAATGTAAGCTCCAGGGGCAAAACAATGCAAGCTGTTGTGATCTTTAACATATATTCTGCCATTTCTTAAGAGAGGAAGAAGCAGTTCTGCCCAAGGAGAAGGGGGAAAGAAATGCTAGGCCCAATGAATGCTAGACCCTCTTTCTGAAGGTCTCTTCTTCCCCTTCCCTCTGCTCACTCTGTTGCTCACTGTTTTGTGTAATTAAAGAGCTGCTTTTAAGAACAGACCAACTGAAATTTACGAGATTTAGTTTGAACAAAATTGTGACAAAGTTCTCTATTTCTAACAAGACTTCTGTGCACGGTAAGGATATGTAGGGCACAATTTTGCTGCTTTCTCCCTGTGATGTTATGGTGCAGTTGCACTTTTCAGAGACATTGAAAACACTAGCTAATGCCTACAGTATGGTCTTAAGATTCAATTTTTAATTTTACTTGGCTTTTTCTTGAGTGATTTTACTCAACATCCCAAGCCTGTAGAACTGTGGGAAAGTTAGAGAGGCACAAGCAGGTGTGCTGATTTGGAAAGATTCTCCACAGATACAGCAGAATACTAAGAAGTGGCAGGTCTCTTGCATTAGAATATTAACAATAATAAAAAGAAAAAAAGGCAGATTGTCTGAATGTATGCAAAATCTTACATGGAAATTCTAGATCGGGTTGAAAAATCCTAGCGCCTTCTGGAAGGACAGCTTTGAAGGATAAAGGATGAGCACAAGCTCAGTAAGTCCCCAAAGCTGTAAAGATTTTTTCAATCGCAGCATGAAAAGAAGACTGAGGCCAAGACCATGTGGGAAGGTCCATCTTGAATTATAATAATAATAACAACAAATCAAAAATGTAACTTAAAGGTGTCTGAGGAAAGGTCACTCTGGAAAATGGGGAGCTTGCAGCCAGTAATTTAAAACCTTTTCTTCTTTAGAGTAACATCAGGGCATGGCTACAATGCATCAACTCAGCTCTTCCAAACCTGGGAAATACTGGGAATACAAACCAAAAACAAGGAAGAGAAATAATTATGATTAATTTTGCTAATTATTTTGGTGCTTCAAATGGACATTTCTATTCTGCCAGCTCTAATAAATAGACCTTAAAAGCCTAAAGAGTTTCTGGCCTGTTTTAAATAGTAAATGCCTAAAGTGGAGAAATGTATTATATGAAATCGGTGTACTCAGCACTATCCCTACTTCAGTAAAACTTAGAGACTTTGGTTGTGATTATATCAGGGCAGGACCCAAAGTGCCACCCAGTTGAAGTACCATGGTGTTTATTCCATGACTATGGAGATGTGGCATAAGGCAAAGGCACATCAAGCAGGTCCGGACGGAGCCTGGTGGCGCAGGTTAGCAAAGAACCAGCTGGGGCGAACTCTCTTCCAGCAGCATGTGGGTGACCAAGAGCAGGCGGCCCAACCCAGTGGAAGGGAGCTCGGAGCGCGCCAAAGCCTTTACCATCATGGTGCAAGACACTGCCTTTTGCTGAAGCACGGTCACTTGGGCAGACGTTTTATGCTGACTATAGCTTTGGCACTTTGTTTTGCCAACCTGTAATTACGACCAGGTTTTCTGAGCTCTGGTGTTTTGGCGTCATGGCCCAGCAATGACTTGACCCCACTAGGAGCCACAGTTAGAGGAGAGACTGGCACTGGAAACCACCCAGCGCCTTCTCTGTGACTGCTGCTCCTGGAAGAGGGTCTGGCCCACCTCGGTTAAAAGAGGTTCAAAACAGCCGTTCTCTGCCCTGTGCCTGTTCCCAGCGGGAACAGATGTCACGTAAGTTCAAGCATTTGGGTCTTAGATGCTGCAATCCAGCACTGATTGGAGCCTAAATTTTTTTCTTCCTGTATAGCAAAGGGCCACGCAACCATCAAGAAGGCAAAGCTACAAATGGGTATGGGATCCCCAGAAAAATACGGGGAACTAATCATAGAATCATAGAATGCTTAATGTTGGAAGGGACCTCCAGAGCTCATCTAGTCCAAACCCCCCCATGCACACGCAGGGTCACCTACAGCATGTAGCTCAGGACTGCGTCCAAGCGGGTTTGGAAGATCTCCAGACAAGGAGACTCCACAACCTCCCTGGGCAGCCTGTGCCAGTTTAGTAATTACTTAATAAAAAGTGGACACTTACAATAAAGTAGGACACACTTAATAAAGAAGTGTCCTAAGGAGCAGCGAAAACCCTCATATGTAGCAGGACCTGAGGAGCATCCTGAACACCTCGTGAGCAGAACTGTGCAGTGGAGGGGGGAAAAAAAAAGAAAAAGAAAACACTAAGGAGAAAAGCCCTTGAGATTTTTTTTTTTCAGGATAGGAAAACTACACAGCAACTCCTCAGGAAGGACACTCACATGAGCCCTGGCATCAGCCTCTGCCTGTGGTGATGCAGGTGTTGGAGCTGGGGACTCCAGCAGAGTGCCAGTGACACCAGCTCACAAGGGATTGTCCGGGGCATCCATGGGCTCTCCTGCTCAAGCTTGTAGCACACAGTAGCCTGGGATTCTTTGCATGGTAGTGGGAAATGAAGGGGATTTCTAGGAAGCACTGCAGTAACAGGAGTCTCTGGCCTGCTTGCCGAAGAGCGTTGCCAGGTGGTGAAACACTGTCCTGGAGTCTGAGTAAAGCTCTTGCAAGCTATGGGCAATAGTTCATTTATTCACCCTAAACACAGGAGAAAGGATTTCTGGTGTCCTAAACAAAAAGCCCAAAGACCAATGTCCATCCAGGGAATTGGAGGGGGGGGGGCAGGGGCGAGGCAGGGAGAAAAGGAAGGGGGTTTAACCTCCTCCCCTACCCTCAAAATCCTGGCAGGGAAGCAGTAGAGGGTGTCCATTTTATAGTTCTGTGTCTAGTAAAGTATTTCCAGAGAGGAAGAAAGAAAATATGTTAGATTTTCTGCACAGTTTCTTGGGCTTTTCCAGTATGGGTCTGTGGCAGAAGGAAGCCACTAGTGGCATTTTTGGCTTCATTAGATGGAATCATTCCCTGGCCCCTACTGGAATTACTTTCCATAGAAGAGGCTAGTCACTGGGCAGAGGACCCTAATGTGTCTGGGGGCAATGCAGGAAAACAGGAGCTAGGCAGGATGGCTCATTGCCTTCTAAGAAAAGCCTGCATAGGAGCTGGAATCACACAAGTGACTAAAATGCTCTGCTTTGTTGCTGGATTTCTGAAAGAGAAAAGTATCTTCAGCTTTAATAGTCACAATTCTGCTAACATTAAAGATTTCAGCAATGAAGAACGCAGAAAAGCAATCCCTTAACACTACACAAACGTCAGCATCAAACGAGTATGACTCACTTTATGGGATTGTGGGGAAATTCCTGTTCTGCTGTACAAACTGGGAATCTACTTGCACAAGAGGAATAGGAATTTCACGGAATATTCACTGATGTCTCATTCCAAAACAACAACAGGGAAATTTTTTCATGTGAGCATCTAAACTCAGTCCACCTGCCAGCTCTTACATTTAGCTGCCTGTCAAGTCCTGTTATGTGGAGAAGTCTCAGCCTGCAATTCTAGGGAAAGAAAAAAAAAAAAAAAAACAGCTCTTAAGAAAACATCGTCAGCAGAATAATGCCTGTAGCAAGTAACTCACTGTAGCTCAAATGGGAGGCAAAGGCTGCGACAGGAGCTGCCACAGGGAAAGGCACCGCTGCTGGGCAAAGCAGGAATTCAGGAGTCCAGATCTGGGAGCTGAGCACTGCCCAGGAGGGTTAACTTGTGCTTCCCAAGACTGGGAATGACTGGGAGGCATCCTGTGTGCTGTCTGAGGAACCCCTGCATTGATTAACTGTATGCAACAATCAATATAATGCAGTTATTAAATCAATTGAAATGGAGTAAAGCTGAAGGCAGCAGGCTGGGGGCCAGCGGGCTTCAGAAAATGGACTGAGCTGCACTTTGTTGTTGTTTTTAACTGGAGCCACTTTGAGAAAATTCCCTGCTTTGGTCTCTTCAGTAGTCTCAGCCCATGGGAAAACCCCATCAGCTTTCCAGAATTGTGACTAAATCAGCAAACTGGGAAACACTTTCCCTAACCCAACACATTCGAGCAATTCACTTTTCCCTGCACAGAGAAACCTTAGGGTACTAATACTTGGATAAACAGCACCGCTCGGTGGCTGCATGGAGAGATTCCTCCCTGATTTTGCCACAAACCTTGGGGGAAAAAAAAGATAATAAATAAAACTCAACTACTGTAACAGCATTTTGCTTTAACAAGGCAACACATGGGGGAAATTACTTTTCCAACTCACCCCCGAGGCTATCATTTTACAGCAGCAAGAAATAGCCCCAAATAGCTATAAAGGAAAATCGTTATTCAAAAGGAATTGGGAAGAGCTTGCATTTCAATGGTGAAAGTCCCCAAATCAAGGCGCTCTGAGTTTTTACAGCAGACTTTTATTCCTCTTCAAATGTAAATTCACAACACGCTAGCCAAACCTAATGCAATTAAACTGCTTATAGCCAATAGTTATTTTACTATCAACCTAGCAAAAGTAGAAACACTTTTTCTTTCCTAGTCAATATGCTTTCAGTATCCTTTTATTCTGCCTCTCCACCTAACGAAATTATTCCCCCAAATACTGTTCCTTTTAAACTAGGTCCTTCACAGGTTCAAGAAACTCAGCTTCTCTAATTTCCACATAATTTAAAACTCATTTCTACACCCCTAATTGAGATATTTCATTCCATTATTTTGTATTTTGCTCAAATCCCTAACATATCCTTTACAACGCAAATCCTCCATTTTTTTCAGTCAACTTTCAGCTCTTTCTGAGCTTTTTACAAGGCTATCCATTTTCTCCCCTCTGAGTATTTCAGTACTTATTATTTGTTCTATCACATAACCACTTTCAGTATTAAAGCCTTGGCGCAGCTCTGCTCTCTTCCAGGCCACTGGTATATCAAGCTGATGACGGAGTGCGTGTTGATTAAAAAGGAGAAAAGAGCCAATGTTTTAAAGGAAAAAAAAACAGCCTTGGTCTAAGCGCCTTCAGAACTGCCACCCTTGAAAGTGAGCACAGCAGTTCCCCAGCTCTATGTTAGCCCTGACTCCCTGCTTCAACATCCAACTTTACAGCATTAATGCCATATATATACATATATATATATACACACACACACACCCCCACACCCCTATAGCAAGGTATTTAAGCGTCTCTCAAGCACAAACACTGTGAGTGACCCTGAGCAGCTCTGTGTGCAAATACCGTTCCCTTGTGTGATATTTCCTAATCTATAAGCTTTGAATCTTTCAGCACATTGGTGTAATACCTAGTGGGACCACAGCATGGGTTGATATCTCCTCTCAGTCTTATGACATACTACAAGCTCAAAATATTTCTCTTTTGTAAAAGCTTTCACATTTTAATAGCGCTATGCAACAGCCCTGTATTAAGTGACTATATCACTTCTGCTTTTGCAATATGAAAACAAGAGCAATAATTGGATTAATAGTTGTCTATACCCATAATCTGACAGGAAGGTGCTGGCAAACACATGTATACGCACAAAAAGCTGCCATTATGGATCACAAGCCATCAGTCTCTTAGTGTGTGGTAGCAATTGAGGAGCAGGGGCTTGCGAGAAGAGTCTTTATCAAATTACCTGCTCCTTTATCACGATTCCCTCCATGGTTCTCGGCAGCCTGTTTCCCAAAGGCACATTCCCCCCTCAGTTACTAGGGCTTCTTCTGTGCAACTACTAAAGGACATTCCCTGTCCATCCTGCCAAGCTTGCCCCACCATATGATCTTCCCCAATTGTCCATTCTGTCCCTGGACCCTCAGGGGTCCCTGTTCGGGCCCCATTTGTGGTGGCAATTGAGGAGCAGGAGCTAGCAAGCTTACTCTTCATCAGGTCCTGATTTTTCTAATTCCAGCCTGTCCATATTCACACGCTTCATCAGTCTATATGCATTTATAGGAAGCTCCATCAATCCTTCTGGGTTGAGTTACCAGTCAGTGCACCTACTCCTTCAGTCCAGCCTTTGATCTACCCACTCTTGGCTTCTTCCGCTCAGATATATTCCTTTTAGGGTTGTACTAGCTGCAGCTGCAGGCTCATTTTCCACATGGCCCTCACCTGGGGAGTCATCTCCCAGGTGCTTATCATCCAGAAGTGGCTGCAGTGCCCATTCGTCCTTAATGTTATTAGTCTTGCTGGGCCTGCTACAGCTACATTAGTGAGCTGTCTCTACCATATAGACAAACTCATTATCAGTTAATTCTGGTACTCTATACATGAACTGTACTAGCTCTAGAATCCTCATTCTTTGAGGACTCAAAGGATGAGAGCCAAAAAAAGGAATTAAGAATTTAATACCAGGGGGAGCATGTAGAGAGCATGCACTAAGAGAAAACAGCATCCTGGCACTACATAAATCAGCTCAGAGCCAACACTGTTGGCACAGGAATTTCCTCAAATGCAAGTCAGAAGGGCCTGTGCACACTCAGGAGTCCCTCTCCATGGGTATTCCACACTTGCACAGGCACAAATTAGCAGTCACAGGACCTAAGAGCAGTGATGTCCTTAGGCTTTTCAGTCCCTTACCTATCAACTGTCTGGTTAACCAGATAACCTCCAGATGCCTAGAAGGACCTCTGAGTCCGCCACAACCAAGCAGTACTGAGGAAACTCATGTTCTTCTGCCCCCTGCCAGGGGCTGCACCGCTATAAAAGCTCCTAAAGCATCGGATAGTCCCACAGGCAAGAGCAAAGGCAGGAGCCCTGCATCTCAGAGAACATCCAGGCTGTCCCATCATAAACAAAGCTCCCCGAACCCCTCAAATGAAGTGCCTCCCTAGGTTAAGTTCATCCAGGCAACAGCTCACAGATGGAAATCTCAGATGCAATTGGGTTCTCCCACCTCAGTAACAGTATAGGGATTCCCAAGTCCTCTTCCTGGGACTCCTGGCAGAAAGGGGGCGAGAAACGGAGCAAAAGGTACAAAGGCATTGTAAAGCCTTGTTTTTTTATACACAAAGTCCCCACACACACTTTTTTTTTTTTTTTTACTCTATAACTAACATGGGACCCAGGAAAGTTGAAGATATTTGCCTAAAGACCATGAAGTTGTGGATATTCCAAAGAACGTAAAGAAGTATCCACGCACTTAGATAACCTTTAAACTGAAGTTGACTGAAAATTTAACTGGACGCACAGTGCATTGAAAGCCCTATCAGGCTTAAAGCCTGCTCAAAACACACCAAGGGCAGCATGCAATAACAGCGAACATGAGGCAGTTTTAGTTATCTCTGCCAATTAACATGTGGAAAATGTAACAGTCTTTTCAGTATCAGAACTCAAAGCAATCCTCCAAGTAATCCTCACACCTCCGCAGGATCTAGAAATTGTCTGAAAAAGGCATGGTGGCGCTTTGCTAATTTTGATACCACTGTTATATTAGATTCCTGTTTTTCTCTCTTCAACGCCTCAGTTGTCCCAGGGTGACCCAGGACCTGTAAGTGGTGAGCTGGTACACAGCGTTGTGCCAATGCTATCACTCTGTGATAAATCCCACTTGGAATCACTCTGCTCATTGCTCCGCCTGTCCATGGGCATCACCCTCCAAAATGGCTGCAGCTCAAGGCTCACACAGCGGAAAAAAACATTGCCAGACAGGGAAGATCTAGGATGGATCAGGTCTTTTCACTTTTTCTGCAATAGCCATAAGAACTATATCCAGTGTCTCAGACCTTAGCTGGAATTCTGGATTGGCTCCTAGCGTAAGTTTTTGAGGTACTTATATGCTAGAGGAACAACAACAGAAAAGCAAGAAAACTATTACATTGAGGGTGTCTACATCCTAAAGTAACTTTAACCATAATTTCATATATGCCTTGGACTAAGAAACAGAGAGAAAAAAAAAAAAAAAAAAACCTCTTTAGCAGGCAGTTCAGAGGGGCCTCTTTCTCTTCATAGTCTAGTTTCCCCAGGCTGGTCTTCACCATTCTAGGTTAAAGTTAGCTATAAAAAATTCACCTATGTCTCCCTCTTGCTTCCCTGTGGCCATGCACCATGTTTTGGAGAAGACCACAATGAGATCTAATCGCAAGATAAATGTACAGGCCAAAGAGACATGAATGTTTTTTGCAGTCAGCAGGTTCCATACAAGAGTTTATTACTTTTTGGAGTGATCATGGAAATACTCTCTCTATACACACACACACACACACACACACATATATATANATATATATATATATATAAAATACATATAAAATATTTTCATGCATATACACACACTTTGCTTTCAAGGAGCATCAATTGGAAGGAATAAATATTTCTACATGGCATATGAACTGGGAAACAAGGAGCAGCTGGGATGGGTTTGGAGGGAGGGCCTCCACACACCTGACCAAAGGCATCACCCAGAGAAACAGGCTGCAACCGCTGCCTCCCCGGGGCCGCCCGCGCCCACCACGTCCCTCCGGCCGCTCCCACCTCACGGTCCCGGCTCCCAGCGGCCGCACTGCTTTGGGGAGAAAATTTCCTCCGTGCCAGTGCTCCGCCTTCCGCAACGGCCCGCCCTGGCGGCGGCCGTTGGGAGCAGCCGTTGGGGAGGGGTCGTTGGGAGCGGCCGTTGGGAACAGCCGTTGGGAGCAGCCGTTGGGGAGCGGCCGCGACGTGCGCGGCCTCACGCCCCGCCCTTCTCGGCGGCCTCAGGCCGTACCCGAGCTCGGCCTCCGCTGCGCGTTGTGTGTTGCTCTGCCGGGCACGCTGACCGCCGCTGTTGCTGGAGCCTTTCCTTAGATCTGCTTCTTGTATTGCCGAAACAGATGTTAAACACATCTTACCCTTTTCTATTTTTCCTTCCCCCCCCCTTAGTTTTGGAATGTGATTTTGCACATGCTCGTTCTTGCTCCCTGACCACCAAGCTGGAGAGATGCCCCTCAGGGCATATAGGGACAGCTCCCAGGAGACGCTCACGCGTCTCCCATCACCAACACAGCTGCGACTGCAGCAAATTAATCAGCACCCTAAGAGGTATAAAATCTGTGACTAGATGAAAAGTGCAGAAGACCAGGCACAAGTACATTGAGGTCAACACCAACACTGCAAAACCTAACAGAAACGTTATTATCTGGACGTTATTATCTTATTACCACCTTTTTATCTGGACTTTGGTGTTTTCACTGACCCCTGTGTAGCTATGACCTCTTGAGAGATGCCAGAGTCTGTGTTTTTCAGGTATCTTGGCTTTCCTCTTAAGTGATGGTCTTAGAATTTGAAACTGTTTGGGGAGCCACATTCTCTTCCCAACTGATGAAAACTTAAATTAGCTTTTGTTAGAGAATACTAATTGATCCATTAGCTTTAAAAAGGGTACTCGATATGCTGTTATTTTCTTCCTTTAATTCTCTCATAAATAGATTTAAAAAAAATTAAATACTAATACTTAACCTTATTAATCTGAGTATGATTTTAAAAATATTTTAAAAATAAGTCATTTGCTTTAATAGACTATCAGCCAGGATTAAAGAGCAAGCAGGCGGCTACGGAGAGGTTTCAGAGACGAGGGAGCACAAAGTTCTTCAGCGGGGAAGGGGGAAGCGCGAGCGGGGCAGCCGGGGCTGGCGGTGCCGTGAGCCGCCTCCCCACATGCCTGGAGGCTCCCACACCTGCATCTCACCAGCACCTAATCCATACATAATGACTTGACTTAAATCATGTGAGCTGAGCAGGAGTTCCTCCTCCCTGTTGCAGTGGTTGGTAAGCACGGTTCTGAAAACAGAAGGAAACGCATGCAGGGCTGAGGTGGCAGCCAGGTTTTTATCGGCGCCTTGATGCGTGCACCGGGGAAGATTTACAAGGCGGTGCGAGGGAGCAAACGGGAGCAGAGAAGCACACGTCCTAGGCACCGTACCGAGCTCAGGCCGGAGGTCACGGAGCGACACACAAATGTGCAAAGAGATGTCATCACACATCTTCATCTGCTGTTTTCATTCTCATCCCAGGTAATTTGTGGACCATTAGCTATCTTAAAAGGGGTCTTCTCCATATCAATTCCTTGAACTTTTAGACTTCATGAATAGTTAAATGCTTAACGAACCTAACAGGCAGTGACTGACTCCAAGTGATCTGCAGTTATGGGAGCCCTTTCCGAATGCTATTACATACTTAAGTATGTAAGTACGGGTCCATTGCAGGCATTGCGAAGGCTCTTCCCTTGCTCCCTTAGAAACAGTGAATGAGTGAGGTACTTAAATGATACATATAAGTAATAAACAGCACATCATCTCAAACATATATATTCTTTTGCAAGGACCAAAACCTCACAAAGAATTATGTTAAGGAATATACACTGGATGAAGATACAGGTTGGCAGAACTTTGCATTCAGGAGAACAATGTCGTACAAATATAATAGTCACTACAAAAATTAAAGCTTGATGCTGGAGGCTGTGCAGAATACAGCAAACTTCAGGAACCACAAGGCCAGGATGGCAAACAATGGAAAATTTAATAATGCTGGGATGTAACAAAATAAAAAGATGGATGACCACTAGTCTCAAAAATACTAGTCACTAGTCTCAAACTCTGTGTTTTCACACCATCCACTGGTTGTATTGGGTACTGCTAAATGAAGTAGGCTAAACCTCTGCTGATCCCTGTCATGCTAGAGCTGCTTATGCAGGGGATGTAATATATGTGGAAGCAAAAAGTTTGCCTGACATTTAAAATAATTTGAGGAAAAAAGAGGGACTTTTAAACTCAGCTCTACCATTCACACCTTGAAATTTGTTTGCAACACATTCATGAGGAGAGTAGTTTTAAATAAGCTCACATGCATTCTACAAAGCACAATAAATACAGAACTCCTAACGTGGGACTTAGAAACAAAAGATGGGGAGAAACAGCAAGTCACTTGTTTAAATTAGGAGGAAAAAAAAGAGTTCTCATGAGAAAACCTTGTAGCTGATTTGGTGGCCTAGAGTAAGCTTTTTCAGTTCATACATTCCTACACATTTCTATCACATGAGTTTTGTGTTGCACCTATTAAAATTCCCTCTCCCTTGTCAAAAACAGGTTTTAAACTTTCAGAAGTTTTTTTGCAACACGAGGCAGGTCTTTCCGAGCACAGATAACACCCCCACCGCAGAAGGCTCGACCACAGCTTCGTGTCTGTGCAAAAGTCACAGCCAAGAGCTGAACAACTTCTGGTTCCCCACCAGAACAGGCAGCTGCTGCTGCTCTCAGCAGTTTCCCACAGCATTATTTATACCCTAGGAAGTGTGTGGGCCCCTCATGTTGCCACAGATCCTTGGGCTACTTTGGTTCATAATAGTAGTGCTTTTTGATGGGAATAATCTTGACAGAAGATGTGTGTATGCAGCTTGAAACAAGCAACACTGGGCTCAAATGATTTTTCTAATAGCTCAGGTGTTAAGATTTCCACCACCTCTTAAAAACATTTCAACAGGAATTATCTGGCAAAATGTATATATTAAGAAAGGAAGGGGGCATAGGAACACATTCTCTTTGCCACATCACCAGTAGGGTATTAAAAAAATGCCTGGAAAGGAAGTGAAATCTTAAAACATGATATCTCTTCAGTCACTGTATGTCAGGTAAAGCCCTTAGGGCCTTCTCTTGTTGACCAGCTACTTGAAACTGAACTGTACAAATCTGTACAAAATATACAGCTCTTGTGGCTTTTTAGTATTTATTGGTGTATTTCAGTGCAAATATTAATGATGAATTTATCCCCCAAAGGGATACAAAGTTGCTTGTTCATGTGTAACTAACCCTTATTTTCCTTAGGAGTTACTTTGCAATTTATGCTAAACACCTCAATATCTGTTTTTGCCAATTTATGGCAAATCAAGCATTGATCAATACCACGCGAGTTAAAAGCACCACTTAGTAAAACACATGGCAATAGGAGAATTACAGTTCAATTCTCAAAACTCACAAATCTCCACTTCATTGAGTACTACATCAAAATCTAAACTGGTATTTTTGCCTTTTTTAAATTAAAAACAACATAGGCAGATCCTATTTTGCTATTAGTTTAGCCAGTTTGGGAAGACAAATATATAGACACGTACATACATATTTTGTTTACCACTTAGGAGTGCTTACCTGTCAAGTGTACTTTCTTTCTGCATTTTTGAATGAAATCAATGGCATCTTTTTCCTTGTACTGTTTTTCTTTCCATATAACAAAAAAAAGCTCACTCATAGAGCTTGCTTGCAGCCAGGGGCCCACAGGCCTGGATGTACAGCAGCGTATGGACACATCGGTGCCTAACTTGCAACAGCTGGGCTTTAGCAGGGTTTTAGAAGGGAATAACTACTTCCTGACAAGCACAGCTGTGTAAAATATTCCCATACAAGATGTAATATATTCTCCAACAGATAAAATGCACCGTGTAAGTCAAGGAACCTGAAAGAGTGGAGTTTATTTACCACAAACGCATTGAAAGTAAGTCACCATTCTGGTATTCTTGTCAGTTCTTTATTGGTTTTCATCCTAAAGACTAGCACATTTACAGCATACATGGAGTGGATGAACTAGGAATATATAAAACAATAGCCATATGTTTATGATATATTAATACTGTCCGAAACCAAATAAATAAAAATATTTCAATGCACAAAGCTTGGCAAATATAATTGTGTTGGGACAAAACAGTGTTGTATTATACAATAATTTTACATGTATAAATGAAACAAAAGGCAACTGTGCTGTAGGTACTTTCACAGAACATACACAGAACATACTTGGCAACAGTTTTTTTTTTTTTTTTTAACCTTTGTATGTTTTATAATTTAAAAAATGTACTCAAAAGATCATTAGACAGAACTTCATTTTACAGTAATTCTTAAATAATCCTTGATCCTTAAATTTGCCTCTCCTGTGCAACAATAAAGCTTACTTCACCCTGGTGAAGTTTCCTACATGGATTCAAAGTTTCACAGTTTTTCTTCTTCTGACGAACTGCTCAAGATCTTACTGTTTGTTACGCCCTTTAAACAAGTCCAACAATGTGCATGTACTGACCACGTTGAATACAGAAAACATCAGCTGAGCAGTGATGCTTTACGTGTAAGTATACTGAAAGCAGAGTAGTTTAAACAAAATAATGCAGCACTTGAGACTGATATTCCACCGCTTAAAAAAGGTGAGCAAGCACCATGCACATACACAGCTCGGGAACTTTTCCTGATTGCAATAAATAAAGGATCTCCAAGCTCTAGAGTGGATCTAATGGTCACTGGCCACGTTATTAGAGCGGCTCTGTTAATTATTACAACAGACCTCATGTTATTTTCTTCTGAAGGTGAAGACTGGAAGAAGATTTTTAGTGTAATAATATAAGATTTAAAATATATAGTTAACTATCTGTTTGAAATATACAAAATAAAATTATCAACTCATAAAAACTAAGGGATATAAAGAGTACAGTTTATACAAAAATAAATGTAGCATTTAATAATGCACCAGGGACTGAAGATTGAGCAGAACTAAAGGAGGAACATAGCTGAAGAGATCTTTTTAAAAAGTCTCCCACCATACATCTGTTTTACATACTGGTTAAAAAAAACATCCAGTACTTTCTTAACTGCGAAGCAGAGTTCCTAAGTCCCCAAGGGACTGCTCTACTGTAGATGATTTGTTTGGAACTAGTGTAAGTACGAGAAACACACTGATTTTGTACAGAAATTGGTTGGTTCTCCTGAAAAGACTGAAATTGCGGTAACAACCGAGTTCGGCAGAACTCTCTTACCTGCCTTAGTGATATGCTGCTGCTCGGCGTTAAACTGCAAAAAGCAAAATGCAAAAACTGCTGTACTTAAAACCCCCAAACCTACGTGGGAGCAGAATGGACATGACTGATAGAGCAGTGACAGCACAGACAAACATCAGTGAGAGGCAGAAAGAAATCAGGAAACAGCCGTATATACTTACCTGGCTGTTGCTACTCTCACAACAACAAATAACCAGATTTTTCTACACTAAAGCTTACATCCTTAGCAATGAAGAGCACAGTGGGCTGAATTAAACTAGCGAGAGATGATTTAAGCTGTAAAGGTGAAAAATTTGGACATTAATATTTATCTGTGTCTTCAAAGGCATTCTTTGGGGGACTCTCTCCAAGGAGGTCTGTTGAATGTGTTTTACCTAATACTCAACTATTCACCTTAGTCATGAGCTTGAACACAGCTGAGGTTCTTGCACAACAGCAGTTAACATGTTAGCAGTTACTTTGTATCAAAATAGGCCACTGCCACCTTCCTCAGAAATATTCTGAAAATAGTCATGTTTCCTATACATGATTGTGAACAGAGTCTAGCAAGGCAAAAGGCAAAGCTAATCAGGATTTTCTTTGTTGTTGTTATGGGGAAACAAGGATGTGTTGGGCACTTAGAATACTTTTGTATTGCCAGATATTGAAAAAGATTTAAAACGCCAATCAAGAAAAAAAAAAGTAAATCCCCAAGATATTAATGCTTATGATAAAGAAGTGATATAAAATGCCATAGGCAAAAAAAAAAAGTTAATTATTATACAATATCATGAAACATATTAAATATTTCCCATGCAACGTCAGCGACTTGCTTGTTGCACTTTAATTACGGTCAGGAAGGGCAGAGGGAACTTTTGCTGGCATTAATGGCTTTGAAAGTGTTGTGTATTTGAAGCATTTCTTAAAATCAGTTAAGATGGGTCTTTTGCTGCTGTAAACCATGGGATTTTGTGTTTTGTTTAGACAGAACTCATATGCCTGGCCTTGTAGGTATATATTAAGGTCATATATGCAGATGGTATCCTATATACAGCAAAACATTTCAAACTCCTGGCTTTTATTGTGCCTTTTTTTTTTTTTTTTAAATGAAACATCTGTTTCTTGATTGCAACAATGGATCCTACAGTTATTAGACTGTCTAGGATCCAACCCCTTTTTATTTACAACTTTTGAGTTCTACTCTCGGTTTTAAAAAGTTTATGAAAAGCTCAATCTCAAGTCAACTCAGTATAAAAGATGTTATGTGAAACAGCTGCCTAGGTGCCACTCACTCATAAAGTCCATGCCATCCAGGAGGTACCTAGCTATTTGCATATAGGTAATTATTAAATGGTAAAATATCTGTTCATCTTACATACACTGAAGGCTATTTAATGGGCAGAGTCAACACTACTCTCAAGCTAAGGTGTCAGAATAACTGTTACTATAGATTCCAATTCTTTAAGTAGCATGCTCTGGATAATCTAGCGAAACGTACAAAAAAGTTATTTATCTGTTCTGGATGACAAAATCATATATTAATCTAGAGCGTATCCACATGTTTTAATGGAACAGCAATTAAAGGACAGAGTATGCTTATGTTTCAACTTTTCCATAAGTTCCTTCTGGAGGCCTGTAATACTTTGGGAAAGCCTTCAGTTGCAGGGAATTAAACGCATACTTGCGACATCCAACATTCTTCATTGTATTTTCTCGCCGACAACCCTCACTGGGGAAAAAAAACAAGCACAAAAAATGACAGCAGTAAAAAGGAAAAAAAATAAAAGACTTAAACTAAGATGAAATGAACTGGTTATTTCATAGCATTAAAAAAAATGTTGGCTATATTTAATGAGCATTTAATCAATTTGCCAGTGCAAATATTAAAAATGATGACTCATCGTACAATGCTAGTAAGAAGCACACAGAATGGACACATGCTATGTTGGAGTGCTAGTTTTGCATTTCTAAAAAGCAGCAGTGCATCTGGTGAACAAGTTCTTTTACACGGGTTTCATGTATTTCAGGGTACGTGGCTGCCGACCTCCTGTGCAGTGTCGCTGCACAAGGGAGCCCAAGAGGTTGCCTAAAAGCAGTTCTGCTAATTTGTTAGTACACTAAATTAAAAACTGCTCATCTCACACTAGAGCATTAAGATGATTTTATTGTTCCCTGAATGTTAGTATTAATCAGTTCAATGACCACACTTGGAGATTAGAGCTGATACCAAAATAATGACTTTCCAGTTATCTTTGCATGCAAAGATGGACGTGAAAGCAAACATACTCTGAAAAAAATGGTAATCATGGAATAATCGCTTTGTGTAGGGGTGAAAAAACAGATCGGCTGCATTGACTGTCATCACCCCAAGAAAACAAAGCTGTGCAGAACTTATTTTGTCCCAACTACTTTGGTGCAACTGCCCCACAGCGCATACAGGTTCTATGCTACAACTGAAAACTATTTCAGATATAAGGCCTCTTTATACTTGTAAATCTACATCAAAGTTCCTTTGACTATACTCATAAACAGACATACAAAGAGGAAGCACTACATTTTAAATATATTATAAACCAACATAGGCTTGCATGAGAATGCTTTCTGAATGCTTGCATGAGAATTTTTTTTTTTTTTTAATTTCTCTGGTAGAGAACAGAAACCTAGACAATAATTTAAAACTATTTCTCAATGGCAAAGTGTACAGTACACCATCTTATGGTGGAAATGTCATGTTATTTCTCTTTTGAGGTTCTGCAGCAAGTATCAGAGGTAAACTGAGATAAAATGATTCAAAAGAAGGGTTTGGACTCCCGTTCAGTTTGAAACCTTTCTGTTTTTATTGATACTTGCTTTTTTTTTTTTTTTTTTAATTTTGGTTAATTAAACTTACTGTAACTGTACTATGTATGTACCATCTAGCTTAGCTTTATAAAACATTGCAACTTCTTTTTTTTTAAAAACAGGTTAAGTTTGAAATTGACTCTGTAACATGTTCTGTGACTTTTACAGACTGGATCCTACACTATTACACTATTTTTATGACATAGTTCTGTGTCTTAGAGAAACATCCTCACAAAAGCTATTGCAGTCAAATAGATTCATCACAAAATTGCACAAATTCTATTTCAGACTAGCGATAGGAACATGAAGTTTAAATAATAAAGCTGTGATGCCAAGAGTGCATATCCAATCCGCGGTGAATCATGCTGCTCATAACTCATTCTGCTGTACCGGCTTATTGCCCATGTCCGGGCAGGCCACCGAGGTGGTTAGAAAGCTGCATTTCACCCAGCATTTCATGTGCTGTGTCTCTCACCACTGTGAATCAGCCCTATGTGAAGCTACAGCCCCCGAGCACGAGCCACTCTCGGGATGTCTGGTGTGAGACTGGGAATGAGGATCCTTCTCTTCTTTAACCTCAGAATCCTCTCATGACCAGTAGGATAGTCTGGACAGAAGGTGCATGTCCGGTAATGCCATGTGGTCTCAAATGGACCGAAGCTTCCTTCATTCTAGAGATTTGAATCCAATCTTTAATATAATCTTAAATATACTTAATATAATCTTAAATACAACCAGTCACCAACACGCAACAACAATTTTCCTAACATAAAAACTGATTAATTAAAATATAACTGAATGCTGAAGAACATAGCAAAGGTTGTTTATAGTACTTATCAACATTCAATTAAATGAACGTAGAAATTTCTACCCAAAAGTTGTTCAGCTCATTAACACACGCAGAAGACCCTGCATTCTCACAAAGTTACCAGCGATGTCTCAAAGGGTCACCACGTGGTGTGCTTATCGCAGCGTCACTGCTACGACACACCAGCCAGCGCCCCGTCACAGTGACCGGAGGAAAGGTTTGGTTCCTGCTAAGGCAGTGACCACCCCTAGGAAGCACTTTGTGTCCTCAACCGTAACCCATTTCATTGCTGCTACTGGACGTCCGAGGAGTCACTTTAAGAGTTCATCCTGAGGCTTATTTGTTTCATCCTGAGGCTAACAGAACATTTGTTCAAAGAATAAGTCTCCTCTGTCTGAGGCACTACAGCGTTTCAAATCTGAACGCGTCATGACAGTGCAGACCCCAAGCTCAAAAACGAATGAAATCTCGCCTCCACTAAAGTTAAATGGAGGGGAAAAACCAAACACGTTGCTTTCAAAAAGCCTAGACTTTCATTCTACACAAATTTATGAGGCTTCTTATTGCAGGCTTAATCTTGCCTAATGTTGCCTCACTCCAGGAGAGTCCTTACAGTTTACTTAAAACAGATTAATAATCTCCGGGAGTTCTGTTGAAAAACTCCTGCTAAAGTGACTTTTGCATCTTGTTAGTATGAACCCACGACACTCAACACATGGCAAGAACAAGGCCCAAGGCCAAAGCAACATTCCTCGGCCTAGCAAAAAGGGAGGTTTTGGTACCCACACCAAATGAACCAGCGCTCCCATCAGAAAGGATGAAGATCTGCACAGAGACTCAGTGGTACTGGATACCAGCACGGGACATGAATATGTCCAATACTGTCATACCATGATTTTAAATCTCATCAGCAATAAGGCCTTACCTAAATTCATTCCATCTAAAAATAAACAGCATAAATGCTTAAGTACATATATCGGTTTTAGTCATCTTAAAAAAAAACAAAAAAAACAAAAAAAAGAAGAATGTTGATAAAATACCAGGAGATAGTGTACTGTACAATCAGATCTGCTGAAGAAACACATTTAATCATGCACTCTTATATTAGAAATTAGAAGAAGAAATGGAATATTCACCAAATTTAGTATTTTGTTCTAATTTTTATACTAAGTGCACTTTTTCAATCAGTTTACCTCTCAGAACCTTTCAAAATCCATTAAAATTGATAAATACTAACAAAACTATAATAATGAAAACTATAGATACCTATGTTTTTTGAGCCAGTTACTATGATAATGGTACAAATTACAAATCACAGGACTAGAAGAGTCCTTCTCAGTTGCCAAGCCTTATCTTCCATCATCTTGACACCAAGCAAATGAAATCCCTTCATGAATTTAGCAATCTATTTTAAATTAAGTTGCTTTTTTTGATCAGCTATTGCCATTGACAAACTTTTCCATTGCTACTACTTCAGCTTAAATACGCCTTTCCCAATTCGATGTTATATATAAATGACAGTCACATTTCTTCTGCAGTTATTTTGCGTGACTAAACAAGAGAAGCTTCTTGAGTCTCGCCACTTAAGTATTAACTTAGTGTCATCCATTTGTCTCTAAGTCCATTTGTCTCTAAGTCACTGTTGCTCAACATACAAATTTGTTAAAGCTCCTCAACATTTGAAAATAACAGTAATATTGAACGGATTATCATTAACACAAAGCCCAATGGAAAACCCCCAACCCAGCCACTAATGGAGCTGATACATCCCTTTTCTTTCCTGAAATATTAAAGATGCATATCTTTAATTTCCAGGAAAGCAATTAGCCTGTTTCAGAGAAAGTTATATAACAGAGTACCTGAAATGGATAATGGATCGTTAGCAGGCTACACTAATTACATACTCTTCCTATGTCTTTGATACAATACAAAGTGTAGATCTAGAAACAGAATGAAGTAATTCTGCATGCAGCGCCCCACAAGTTGGCTTTTAGTGGCGCACTCTTCTACTGAAGTATACTGAATCATGAGAAAGGAACACCACTATGGTTCTACAAACTGCTTAGGACTGGAATTTGGAGATTATGCTTCGAAATGAAGTAGAAATTTGTTAATTTGCTTAAATAAATTTCTTATAATTTCTTATAAACCCCACCCATGTTTTTATTTTTCTCTTCGTACCTTGTAAAAATGAAAGGCAAGATTAGCATACGCTTCAATATACAAAAAGATACAAATTCTTTTCAGAGTTCCTTTCTCTGGAATACATGAAACAAGTAACACAAAACTGTATTTGGTAAGAGATCTTCAGGCCGGCTAAAGTAACGAGGTAACAGGCCAATGTCAGACTATGTTACAAGCACTGAAAGCAGCACAATAATTGAAAGTTTCAATACAATTCTCCTTGATAAAATAATTTGATGTATATTTACAGTTTAGTACAATAGAAACGTAAAATTGTAAGGCATAATAATAATTCTTGGCAGACAATGCTATGACACATTCCTTTGTCCAGCAGGTACCAAGTGGCAATACGCGTTCAAGCACTTTTTTATATATATATTTTTTTCTTTTTAAACATTATCTTCATTTGCAACGTAATCTAGCCACCAGGTATGCTATGCTCAGAAACAGCCACACAATCAGTAAATTGGGGCTGAGAGCTAGTAAAGGAATAGAGTAGAGGAGGCTGGGATCTAGTCTGAAATCTCGGATGGGCACCAAGCCACTCAAGTTCTTCTGGGTGACTATCTCCCGTGTTCCAATGCTGTGAAAAGGAAGAAGTTTGGGAGGAGGGAAAAGAAAGCAGAAGGGGAGACGGACATGCAAATGAATGTGTAAAAAGAGGGAGCAACACAAGGTGGTCGAGAAAATGAGAAAACATGAAAGAAGCCACAACAAAACCAGAATATGAAGTAAAGAAAGAGTGGGAAAACGTCCCAAAAATATATTTCAGCACAATTACAGATATAAGGAGAGGGAAAGAGAATAAAAGAGAAAAATAAGAAAAAAGTACTGTAGTCTACTGAAAATAAACACATGTAGGTTGAACACAAATGGTTTTCCATGTTCATTCTTTCAGATTTCCAAGCAATATCCCATGCTGCTCTGCCATGCTTCCGCATGCTGCAAAGAAATTGAGCTCTGAAAAGCAAGCTGAACATGAATAACCATTGTAGTATTTGACCCTTTCAAACATCTTTCCAAGTGAGCTGCAGTGAAACAATTTAATCTCTTAACTACCACCTTAACATGTAAAGAAAAACCCTGAAAACAGACCTCTTGCTTTTCAGCTTCAAAATGCATCCAAGTGTGTATCCATATGCTTTCCAAAACGCATGTTTTGAGTACTTCATAGAAGCAGAAGCAGAGAATCCTTACGGTTGGAAAAGACCTTCAAGATCATCGAGTCCAACCGTCCAGCTTGGTGCACGCGAAGGTACGACACATCACCCCACACATCTCTCCGCAGCTTCCTACCTTGCTTGGAGCAGAGGCAGCCTATGGCAGAGAAGACCTCTGCAGCTAACCTGAGGCTTTTTGGTGAAGCATCTCCTTCTGAATCACTTCTCTGCTCTGTGCAGTCCTATTCTTAGTTTACAAAGCAATGCCACACACAACCTGGGAGCCTAATCCTGTGGGAGCAGTTGCACTTGCTCCGTTCATAAAAGGCCCGGGGTAACTCCCCTGGTCACCTAGCAAAGCTTCGGTGACAAGCGGGTGATGTGCTGGAAGACACCAGAGATGTCCTCGAGGTGGTGAAGAAAAACAGTCTCTGGATGCTGGCAAAAAGTAGAATCAGGTGTTATAAGGTGGGCCAGGCACTAAACCGCTGCATTTCTGGTCACCAAGTGAAGGAGGAGGAGGGTACACAGCAATATGTGGAGTTGGCTTATCACCATTCCCACCTGGGAGTGGATATGGGGCTCTGCTAAATGCAAGGATGACCCTGGGCATGGAAGTGTGGAAAAGCAAACATATCTGTCGACAAGTGACTGGGCACCAATGCACACTGGACAGTGTCGCTAATAGACAGAGTGCACTGAAGGAGAGGATAAAGGAAAAGGAAACTAACAGGCACATGAACTGGAGGAGCAGTAAGTGGAAAGCTAGTATTGACTGGGAAGCGGTGGAGAAAGGCACACTAGGATACATACTACGGAGGAAGAAAAGTGCTTTAGGATATAAATAAGGAAGTAAAACATGGAGGATAACAAGGAAGAAAATACACTTAAAATGGCAAGAAGGCATTATGGAGAGAATAGAAAAATGCAGACTAAGAAAACCAGAGGAGATGACACATTAAATTAGCATCCAAATACTCGGTTGCGCTTGAAGACATACACACAGACATATGTACAGTGTGGATGGAGACACTCTCACAGGGGCTGGAAAGCGCTTTGCCTCACACTCTTGGCCTATGCAGATGCTTCCACGCAGAAAAAAAGTAGAAATTTGGAAATACTAAATATACCAAAGTGCACACACTTTCTCAAATGAAACGTTTATGGGAAGACTGTGTCTACAGAAGGACCAGGGTAAAGAAAATAATAAAATTCCCTGCTAACCCAGCTTACCCATTGCTGGGTACTCAAATTAATGCTGAAATTTGGTTACTGGACAAAAGTTAAAGAAACCCAATGCCTTCCAAAGGTGTTAAAACATATGCTGCCTTATATTTAGAAAAAAAGTAGCTGAAAGAACTGTATGGTTGAACAGTGCAGCAATCATCCTGCCATTAGCTCACAGTACAGCAAATAATTGTTTAATTTCAAAGAATTTTCATCCTTTAAGCAGAAAAGTATTCTTTAAACATTTTAAATAAATATATAAGCATCTCTTGTTTACTGAAGATTTTAAATACTATTCTTCCTGCCTTCCTAATGAAAAACGAGGGCTTTAGACAAAAGCTTTTTGTCTAAAGTTCAAAGACTAGAAACAGCCATAGTCATAAGGAAAACAACGAAGGAATCTCTGAGCATGTAAAAATATACTGTGCATTAAACATATGCTTGAGAGAATTTTTAGGTATTGTAAATCAAAAACTCAAAATAAGTGAGATGCTAAATGTGACTTTGCTCAAAAATTAATGTTGCAGTGCCAGTGTTGTGCATCTTGCTATTTAAACACAGAAAGGCAGGTTAAAGAAGAGGCTACTAAAATCTAAGAAGAGATGAACAATCTAAGAACTGAATATGCATTCACTGATTCTAACACTGCTTGTTTTTACATCCTTTGCACAGCAGCAAAATATAGATGTAGTTACCATTCCTATTTTCTCATAGGCAATGCACATGGAGCACAAGAAGAGACAAACAGATCCTCTAGGTTCACAGAACACCAGGAAAAAAATTATGTATCAGACGAACTGTAAATTTACTTAAAGAACAAAAAAAGCAGCGGTGTTTTTATTTCCCAAAGTTCAGGAAGTCTTCTCCATCTCGGCTGAACTCAGAAGCGCATTTTATTAAAACCAGAAAACAAACCCTGATCCATTTCCCTAAATGTTTTCTTAAGTGAAAAAATCCAAGCAAGCTTTCCATCATGGCAATTTCATTACAGTGAGTGGCCATACAAAAACATGACTGACAGGGCTTTATAATTTTTTTTTTCAGTCAGTAGCGTAACAGCTAAAAAAATTACTGCTTTCAGGTGCTCTTCAAGAGCCCAGTCAGAGTTAGTCAGAGTTCTCTCCTCGGTTGGCTGAATTGCTTGTGTGACCACTTCCTAATTAGTTTCATGAAGATTTAAACATGTGAAGAAAATGGCTTTGCAATGGTTTGGATTGGAAGTGGATAAGGGTACCTTCACACCAACAGCTCTGCTGGCAAATCTCACCAGACAGTACTCTGGTAGGAGAAGGAAGAGAAAGAGTGGAGGTTCTTGTGGCACAGCTGAGATGGAAAAGGATGTGGGACCCAGCTGGACCAGAACTACTGAGGTGCCTGGTTTTACCAGCCAGATGGTCATTTCTGGTTTATCTTGAACTTCCAGATATACTGTCATGTTTTTTCTATTTGCAGGCTGTGAGTAAATGGTAAATATTTCATTGGGCACTGAAAAAACTGTGGCTGGTTTGCAGAAAAGTGAGTTTATTCCAATAGAAGACTTATTTCTAAGATGAAAGCTGTGAATTTGTATCTGTGAATTTCTACAAAAATCTACAAGTGGGACTCAATGGTCTCTCTCTAATGTCCATGCTCACTCAGAAGATGTGTAACTATCACAAGACTAGGAGGGAGAGGATGTTCCTGAGCAGAGTAAGTGGGAACTAAACCTTCTGAAAATGAAGATTACATGCAAGAAGAGATTGCTTCCTTCAGTCTTCAAGAACACTTCCAAAATGCTTTCAAAAATGCAAGAATGCTTTCCTTTACTGGAACATAGACGTGAAATACTTGGACTACTTCCTTGCCCTTTCAACTGTCCAAAAGACTTCAGAAGGCTTCAAGACTGAGTCAAGCTTTCCTTTCCTTGCACTACTGCACAAATCAAAGATCCAACTAAAAACACAAACAAAAAAACTCAGTTTTTCTAATGACCAAAAATTAATTTGCAACTCATTCCTTCTCCATCTGCTATTTAGACCAGGTTATTCTGTTCATGTTAAAATGGCTTTGGGTGGCATTCGGCTACTACACATTTGTTCAATAATCCTACCTCTCTCTTTAAGCATTGTTAATTCTGTGCCATTAGTCATGAACAGAATTGGAGAATATTAAATAAATAATTCACTACTCCACACTACTAAAAATCTACTCCAAAGAGCAGTGAAATTTGAGGCACCAGGCAGAACTAGGCAGTCCTTCATGGTCTCTCTGTCAAAGCCGTGACAGAAGAAGAGGACGTCAGGTCTTTCACCTACTATAGCAAGTCTCTGATGTTGCTGGAACACCCTGGCTAGGGGTATTGATTAAAAACAGTCCTCTTTCAACATCCTGATGTAGGTCAACATAAAGGAATCTGTTTCTTGTGTAAACATTTCATCTGATACTGTGTTGCCTTAAATTGATGGTTGGAAGGCCCAAAACAATACTGTTATTAACCTCTGTGACCATGATGGAATTAAAAAATTAGTAAATTAGTAGCTAATTCAAAGAAATTGTGAGATTTATTATTATTATACTTTCTCAGTTTCTATTCTTATAAAAGAAATCACTTAACAATATTGTGCAACAGAACTTTCTTTCTTTCAGATATCTAAGTGGAGAAGTAACTTAATGAGGTATTTGACACTCAGCTCCATTTTAAGTTAGTATCTTCTCCCTCACAAAGCTGTTTCAAGATATCTGAATTTCTAATACCAAGGTTTAACTGGTGTTTGAACACAGCGCTTTTTACTGTGTAACAATGCAGCAGAAAGCGCAGCAAAAAGGTAGAAATAGTCTAATGACATCTAATTAGATGTAGAAGTGGAAACAGGTTATTAGTGTCAGACAGTACTAGTGCTAGTGTGTAAGACATTTCCTTCTAGGTAACTGATGAGTTAGAAAGGGTCAAACAGCAAAAACATACAGAAAGGATAAGAGAATTGAACACTCTAGAGAATTTAGTGAGAAGACACACAGTACAGTACATTTGGTAAGAGTGAATGTTGAAAAACAGGACTGAACAGCATTGTTGAACTACATTGATAGAGACTAAAACTAGATTTCTTATCCTTTCTTTTGGTATGTGAGTTACAGAGTTTTCCAGCAGTGCTTGAAACAAGGCATTGAACAACAGTAAACAGATTTTTTTTAGTACAGTATTTAATTCTGCAAACACGTCTGCTGCTTCAGAATACAGAACATCATTCTGTTGATAGGACAACAGCACACTGACACATTGTGATGGGGTTTGGCTGCTGTATCGTGAAACACTCATACTGACAGTTTGCCCAGTGAGCAAAGTGTTTCACTGCTACAGGATACACGTGGTGAACCAGTGCAAACTGCAGCTGCAGAAACCTGCCTGACCTAAAGCTGAGAAAAGCAGTGCTCTGTCAGCCAATGTAACTCCATCATTAGACAACTTTCAAAGGAGCACCTGTTTCCTGTTCTGTCAGCTCAGCACTAGCAGTCCAATTGAAAAATTTATTTTTTACATGTGTGTCTGAAAACTTCCACTTCACTCTTGAAAACTGAAGCCTACCTCAATGCAACTCTGGCAGCAATCAGCTTTAATTGCATGCACTAGTATGTTTTATATTACAAGGGATGAAGTCTACCAGTCAGTTTTGCAGTTTTCTGATTTTACTTTTTTTTTTTTTTTTTAATAGAAACAGAGACTCTGACTACTGGCACCACTCATCTGCAGTTTGCATGGTTCTTGGTTTAGGAATAAATGACTGCAGTCAAACTCTTACCTCCTCATACACTCCAGAGCCTGCGTGAAGACCTGGGGAGCCATACCATGTTCATGCTGTAGGATCAAACACTGCTCTAGGGTGACTGACATGGCTGTCCTGTCCTTGGCACTTTTACAGCTTGTAAAACGAACACCATTCAGTCTGCGGCACACCTGGAAATGCGACAGACAAGTCATCATTCCTTCCTCACGCACAACCTCCTGACAGAGAACACACCTGCACTCCTCTTCCCTGGAGAGATACAAATGTCGTGTAGGACTCTCATATCAAAAGTTGTCAACTTTGGGACAGCAGCACTTCATTGCAGGAGTTGTTGTGGGGAAAATGATTATTTGAAAAATGCATTTTCTTTAATTTTATCTTCCCAGCCACTAAGACTAAATTAAAAACCTTTACAGTATTTAGGAGGTAATACTCTCACTTTGGAGGAGGTTTAACCTGGCAGTGTTCCAGGATGTAGAGAAGAAAATAAAAAATCTTGAAAACATGAGTAATTTTAAAAAGGGAAAATGCAGTATATTTATAAATAGAGAAGACTGACTGAACTATGCAGTGGTGCTTCGATTAATAAATACCTCAGCAGCTTGCCAAAGGATATCAACATTCTTATTTTTCCTTGCATGTACATTTTGTCCCAAAAATCTTAGCAGTTCAGGCAGACATGTCTGACTACGAGACCGAGGTAGACCTATAAGAACAAACAAAACCAAGACCAATTATTTATTAGTATTCATCACTTTCATAAAAATATGCTACAAGAAAAGTGTTCCTATCTGCTATTTGGAAACAATGATGTTTGGCTTAAAAACAGCTAATTCTAACTCAACTTTTTTTAAACTCAACTGGAAATGTGCATCCAGGGTACTTAAACCTTCAGGGGCTCTGAGAGCTCTAGAGTAACACAGGGAATAAAGAGAGCAAGAGTGGTTTAATAACGTCACAGACATACTTGCATTCACACACCTTGGAACTTCATGGGAACATCTAGCTGCCCATAGTATTCCCCCTCCCAAATGACAGGACTTCATTCAGATTTCCACAGAAACTCTTAAGATATACTTTACACACTCACATTTTCAATCTTGAATTTGCAAGCTAGCCAGTTCTCAGTTACAAGAAGCACTCTCTCCAACACTGCTGCTCTTTATCAATATTTCATTAAGCACAAAGAAATTATTTGAAGGAATTTAAAAGGCTTTTTTTTTTTTTTTCAAAAGCCCTCAGCAATATCTCATCCTCATGCGTTTGAAGGGTTACGTGGCATCTCTTACACATGCACCAACGTGCTCAGTAACAGGTACTGAATAGGCCCTTATATTTTTTAAAGGGGATGACTACAGAGATACCACCTAAAGCAGCGAGAGGATAAATAAGGTGGTATGGACTGTTAAAAAAAGACTGTGGCAGGAGAAAAAAAAAGAAAAAAAGCATGATCTGCAGGCTTTTATTTTTGGACTGCATCTCTTCTCACAGCAAATAATACGTGAGCAAAATTTTGCCTAGCCTAGGTGGCTCTACTTGAACTCTTACACCTAGAGAAAAAGTAATGTCTGCAACAGATATATCAACTCATCTCAAATATCTCTGAAGACAAGTAGATACTGTGGAACATTGTATCTTCTCCTCAGCCAGGTACTAACTCACTTTGAAACCCTGCAGGGCAGAGAGGTGAGAGCACAACACTTTCAGAGAAAGGACAGTCAGAGATCAGCTTTCCCTGTCTCTTTTTCATGGAGGGAACATTTTCTACAAGCTGCCAGCCAATACCTCACTGGCCTCTTGCTGCTTACAGTGACACATTTGGTCTTTTCAGGCCAAGGATGTCCCAGACTGAAAGCACACGAATGCCTTTTGCCTGTACTTACCATGGGCTACGCCTCTGTCTGGTCATACCAACCACCTTCTTTACAGTTAACGAAAAAATTATTTTGGATGTTCATGGAAATTGTTTCATTTTGTACTCCTTAAAAATTGCCACAGAAGAGGTACAGAATGTACCTACCCTCAGACCTGCCTCATGGTAAGCACAGCCCCAGGCTTGTCCTGCTGCAAACAAGGGGGAAAGGGCAAGGTGAACACAACATTCTCCTGTTGTACCATGAAAGTGCATGATAGCTTCACCTGCCCAATTCTGCACTCTATTCTTATGCAGAGCTTCAAGTTACTTAAAGAACAGCCTCTGGTAAAAGGAGTACATGATACTGGCAAAAGAGAAGCTCAAAGCAGTGGGAGTAGTGCTCTTTAAAAACAGAGGAGGACAACTACAAAGCTCAAACAGAGTTCAAAAAAGTCATGAAGACAGAAATGAAGACAGAAGGAACAAATGAGAGGAGAGAAAACAGAGACTGTAAGGAAAAAAAAAGCTCAAGGCAAAAGCTAACAGAAGACTAGATGAAAATAAGAGACTAAGAGTTGAGGGAAGAGGATGCAGTAAACAGAAGAAGAAAAGCCAAAAATGAGAAAATAGAAAGGAACTAAACAGGAAATACTATGTAGGTCTACATGGACAGAGAGACAATGAAAGAATAGTGAGAACAGAACAAAACAAATCGCTGTAAATTCATTAACTTTTGAAGATTACAAGAAAGTCTGATACCAGACTACTAAGTAATAAAAAAACGTTTAATTTTTGCAGCTAAGATTTCAGACAAGGAATTGTGGATAGTCAAGGCCTCGTAGGAGGAACGTAAGTTCTGCTCTCAGTTGCAGCAAAAAAATCCAAGATAACTGGAAGTGTAACGACACCGCTCCCCCAAAGGGCCACAGAGAGCATTCTGCCTGACAGCTCAGTCCCACTGCATGCTGCTGCATTTGGGTTTCTCCAACAGAACTGCAACTTTGGAACCCATAAATATAGCTTACAAGGAGAGACTTGATACTACGAATAATGAATTTATGCAGTCTAAACATTTTTTTTGTGGTCACGTGTAAGTAATCCATTTATGCCACTGCTTCAAGAGAAAACATGAAGGAGTAAAAAATTTCCATAAAACCACTAAAATTCAAACCTGCAGCTTTTGTAGCTCTTCCAGATACTTGTCTTCTCTGCTGCAGCTGTTACAGTTTGAGAGAAGCTTCAAAAGAAAAGCAGAAGCTCCTAAAAAATGGCATGTGCTCTCTGTACGGGTCACCACGAGCACAGAGAACAGCACCAAAAAAATGGAGGTAAAAGGGCTGTCGTGACAGCCAGTCACTGTTATGCTTTCAGTAACCTGACCGCCTAGCTGCCTGTTTATACAGTATATAGGACCTCTTAGCAGAAGATGCAAGAGTAAATTTAAAAAAAAAAAGAAAAGCTTATCAGAATGAGACTTAAACCTACTTGAACCTGCTCTACTTAGTACTAGTGTGTGAAAATAGAGCCGCATCAGTTCTTGGAGTCACTATACTGGCTTATCATCAACGTTTTAGTAATTCACTTGAGGCAAACAAGCGAAAAAACAGCCTGCATTGCTTTTCAACCAAATTTGCCATTAGTTACTGAATACTTACAATCATCAGGCAAAACTTCCTTGAACTGTTCAAAATACGAATTCAACCGGACTAAGCTTTCCATGTTAATTACTTCTTGCAGCGACGTGTCTCCAAACCTTTAAAAGGCAAGGGAGGGAACAGTTACGGCCAACGTAGTCTTTCCTATTTTCTTAGAAACAACTTCACCTGGCAATATGACTACCAGAACACAGTTTAAAGATTTATCCCATGAAATCATTAAACATTGAAATGCAAAAGGAAGTGTAAGAGAAAAGAGTTGTGGTGAATCATCCTGGAAAAAGAACCTGCATGGGTGTGGAAACAGTGGAAAGGCAGAAAGGAAAATCTTACAGAAATTAGTACTTGAAGTACTTTTTTTTTTTTTTTTTTATCTTTCTATCAATATTAAATTCCCATCTATTTGGTAGATCTTTTTGCAAAAATTCAAATTTTTAAGAGTAGAAGTGCTGGATCCATTTGTTAGCAAATAACAAGCATCACACCAGTAGGCAGGATCAAGAACTTTGATTTCAGACACGTGAATAAGAAAAGTGAATCTACGAGGGATAAAATGTCAACATAAACATCGTCAGCAACGCTATGATTCAACTCATATAAGAAAATTTGTCTCTCATAGACAATAGAGGAAAACATGAACTCCTGGAATACCCTTGTTTTGATACCCATCATTTTAGATGACTGCACACTCCAGCCTGGTAGCAAAGCTGGTGCCCCAACATCTTTGTGACGGACTTCCCTGGAATTCTCCAGGAGAGCTGCAGTCTGCCAGTGTATTCCTTATAGGCAGGATAAAGCCATAACAGAGAGAAGCTCTGCTAGCTCTCCCGGAACTGAACAGCTTCCCTAACAAATAAAATTGTAAAATTACATTTTTCAGCTTTACAGTCATATTACATCAGTACTGCAACTGCAGGCTAAACTGAAGGAAGGTCCATCTAGCCCAGCAGATTGTGACAGCCTAGGGAAGAATACAAAACCAAGACGGCAAAGACACAGCAATATTAAGTAGCCCATGATACATGTCCTCTTCCATGACACCACTTTTGAACCACATAAACCTTAGCTACGCACAAAGCCATGAGGTAAAAAGCTCCACAGCTACATGCTGTGTGAAGAGGTATCTCCTTTTGTTTGTTTGAAACCTGCCAGCTTCATTTGATGGTGCTTGTTCTTGTATTGGGAGAGAAAATGAATCACTTTTAGTAAGGCCACAGTGCAATCTCACAGAGACACTTCCACAGAACACGAGGCTGTGGAACTGCCCTCAAGGCTGACCTTGCAAGACTCAATACCTACTTCTCTGCTAGGGTTTGCTGCTCATTGATTCCCACGTTGAAAAGCACAGGCTGCACTCTCAGTAACATCCCGCTCTGAATCTCCCGCGGCAGCAAGTCAAACAAGGCGCTTGGCAAAGGGATCCTCACGTTAAATCCATCACTACAAACAAACAAACAACTATTAGGCGTGTAGCACAGAAAGCAACACTTTGACAATGTGTTATTTATGTCAGAAATATAAAACATAAATGTAAATCCAAAATATAATCCAATTATGAAAGAAATAAGTATAATTCAAGACTTCAAAGTACTGCCACAGCTTAATCTTTGTCAGAAAATCTATCCTAGTTTCAAAACAAACAAGCAACAGCCTACAATGTTCTTTTTATGTCCTCATTGGTATTTCAATCAGATCTCCCAATTTCCTGACAAAAGTTGAATTTGCTTTCCCCATTAATGCTCTAGCTTCTGCAATGTGATGAGAATAAGCTGAATTTTGGTATGCCCCATCTCATCAAAAGTAGAAGAGTAGGTTTAAAATACAATAAAAGATTTGAAAGATTAAGAATAAAAAAAAAAAAGATTAAGATTAAAAAAAGATTTCAAACAGAAAAATAGACGTAAAAGCTTTCACCATGCATGGGTGATGACGCGTGTGCCAGGACGGAAGTGTTTCTGGATACAACGAGTAGGGCTGGTATTTATGAGCTGAAGGGTAGGGGCAATGGCCCAAGCATAAATCGAAGAGGGAGCCAACAAAAGTGCTGACCTGGAACCTTGTGACTCTGACCTACAAACCTGTTCCTGGAGCCCAACAGGGTACCTTGGGTTAGCTGAGCTACAGCAAAGATGCACATGCTCTATCTCATAGCCAATGAGAAGTAATGCAACTTACCTCAACCCGTAACAACACTTTAGACTAAAGTAAATCATACTACCTTACCTCTGCTACAGGCTGAGGGCTTGCCCAGACATAAGTTATTGTGGTTTGTGTGCTCTGCATGAAGCTGCCCGCAGCAGTACCTTGCTGTTATGTTCCAGTCCTTACAATGTGACTTTCCTATGTTCATTTTTCCGCTTACAAGGCACTTAAAAAAACCCTCAAGTATCACAGGAGCTCTGAGAGCCATATAGCAATATAATCGAAATTGGTCTGTGAACCATTTGCATGTGACAAAAGGAAAAACACAGCAGTACATATCTTATGTTATGTCTAAGAGCAAAAACTTGTTTTCACCTCTAAATTTACAGCCTCCAATAGTTTCCACCAAAATAAGTATCATTTTTCTTCCTTTCTAGAGTAAAATCTAGACAGAAAAGTAATAAGCACTATCTCAGTAGCACTATGGGACCTGAAACTAATGAAGTCTGGTTTTCTACTGATTTGTATCCTGTAGTTGACTGCAAGCGTTACCTAAAGCGTTTCTTTGGAAGGGGTTTTCTGCCATCTCTCAGCCATCCGCAAAGGTCTCAGCAATTGGTGCAATGTGAATGATCACATCGCAGCTCTCCTTCAGCGAGGGCACTTCCTATTGCAACTGAACTTAAAATTAAGTTACTCCAAATATATTTAGCTTTGAACATTCTAGTTCTTTCCCAAGACGTGGACAAAACAGGGCAGCCCTTCAGTGGCGCTTGGCACACTGCAATCCGATAAGCCTTGTTTCCTCACAAAGTCAGATCCCAAACCTAAAGATTTGGAAGGCTCTGCGCAACACAGAAACATTTCAAACGGTCACTGCTCTGAGGTGTCTTGTCACCCAGAGCTGCCTCAGGGCTGCAGTCGCTCACAGGGGCCTGTCAGCATTAGGCAGAAAGCAGCTGATCGGCAGGCTCACCAGCGGGGCCTGCACATGAGCACTACTCCATCTGTTGCAAAAGCCTCCTACCACAGTAAAGCTGCATCACGTCCCTCCCACTCTGCTTCACGTGAGGCCTCATGATCGTTCAACACTTCAAATACTTTTTTAGAAAAAAAAAGCTTGCTTTTAAACTTTTTTGAACTTTTTATCCCTCTCTATAGAGAGGTAGCCAAAATGAGGAATGGCTCGGTGCTTCACAAGCATCCACAAGTTAAACACACAGGTCAGTCCAGATAGTTTAGAAACTGATGCTAAACAGGCCTTGCCCCACAGTCAACTAATGTGCTCCATGTCCTGAAGTGCTAATGACAACTCCTTGGTCAACGGCACACAGTAAAGCACTGATCAGCTGATAAACATCAGGGAATTTCTCACGTGTGAGATAAGGCTCAAGAGTCAGTCCGGAATGTAAAAACAGCACAGGTCCCTCAGAGCAGATTGAACACTTCTGGTTTATGACTATGGGAGGCTAGGTCAAGATTGTACCTACTTATAAAACAAAACTGCCATAGTTTGAGCTTTTCCATATATCCCTCTTCAGTTTAGCTCCCTGTAAAATGAAACACGGGCAAAAATGGAAAAGTCAGCTCCAAAACCTCTCTACAGTTCAGAGGAAAAAAACAGTGTGACACAAAAGCACATTATTCACTTGAGTTTCAGGTACAGCATCACTGCTTCTCTCTTCTCCAGTCCCACCCTCTTCCCCCACATTCTGCCCCCATTTCTTTTTTTACCGATTTCCAGTGATGACTGGCAGCATGTCAGTAGATGTACTTGACGTGGCCTGAGTTACTTTAAAGGTTACATTCCTCAAGTCCATTATTCCCAAACTCATGTCCTCCAGCATTGCTAGCTCTTCACCTAAATCAAGGGGAAAAAGACAACCAAAATTATTACAAACAACTTTCCCTTCTCCACCTGCTAGGACCGCAGACCACTGCTCTCATGAAGGAGCTCCATGGGTGAGGAGGGAGCCCAGTCCTCTACCTTGATCGGCATCTGCCTGACTGCAGACAAGGTCGATTGACTTTGTGAATTCACTTCACCTTGTGAAGGAGGGAAAACACCACAATTACCTAGCATACCCAACCCTTGCACTTACTGAAAGGTAAATACACTTTATTTTTTAAAGCAAACTAAATCAGAAGAATTCTGAATTGCTATTTGCTTGCTAATTAACTACTCCAGATATTATTTACTTTTTTATTTCTGCTTTCAAAATTGTTTTGTAGCTGAGCTGCAGACTGTCCCATACACTCATCTTCTGCTAGAGCCAATTTAAAGCAGAACTTGGTGACTCACAGCTGCTATCACCCACTTGCTCTGTGTCTTTACCGTAAGTGCTCAGCAGGCTCTCAAACTGTGCCAGCAAGCCGATGGTATAGAGTTGTCTCAGAAATCCATCGTCGTGTAGGCAGTTCCTCAGCTTGATAATGAAACCACAAATAAGGGCTGTCAGCTGTAGGCAAGAAGACAGACAAGAGTGAAATAATGCAGGACAAAAAAGCTCTTCAGCCCCAAATGCAAACAACCCTGTATATAAGAGATGCCATCAAAATCTGTCAGACTGATGCTCTTTTCCTTTAAGTGTTTCTCTTCTTTTTCCTTGCAGTTGGAGTGTGAAAACCGACTAATAAGAATCAAAACACTCTTAAAATCTGATTAAGAGCACTGGCTTGACTCATTATGGCTTAAAATTGCAACACTCTTCCAAGGTGGGACTGCTGTTGATCTCACATATACTTGTTTTCTTGACATAACCACTTGTACTAGAATCCACAATTGGAGAATTACAATTATCCTTGGAGAACTGTTTTAGTTACAATTGCAGATGGGAAAGCAACACAACTAGTTCAAAGCCAAGAATTTTGATAGCATGATTAAATTATTGTTTTTAAAATGACATTTTCAGAATGCTTTAAAAAGGCAATGTCTGTTTGTATTACATAAAGATTTGAACTCTGAAGTGTTATGAGACATTCAGAACAGGCCCTGACGCTGAGATTAAGTCTTGTAATTTGGGCTTTCTGATCTTTGTGATGAGTAAACACAGCCGAAACACTGAGTTAAACAAAATTATCTGTGAAGTGGGCTGTGTACGGAAAAATTATCTGCATTTATCTCTATGAGAAACTACAGTTTAGGACAACTGTTCTACCAGACAATGTACAAGAGATGAACTATGTGAAACAAACAAACAAGGCATTGATTCTTATTATATGAAATGTTTCCACAGGACAGTGGACAAGGTGAAGAAATACAGTAGGCAGAAAAAGCAGGGAAGGTGCCTCCAGACATCTCCTAGTGAGTGGCTGACACAAAAGAGACCCCAACAGGTCTCGAAAAAGCACTTTAATAAAATGCCAGCACCAATTCCTCTCCTTGGGGCTAGAATTCTCTCCTTAGGCATTAAAGGTCCTATTGGTTTTCCTCATGCAAATGTAAGTGTGGGAGTACACTTTCTGCTTACAGGCTTTTTTATTTTTTTTCCCCTCCTTTCTTTTTCACACCTTACTTCTGGTTTTGGATCAGTGGCATTGGGAAGCAAAGGCTGTTTCTGTATACAGCATTTTTCTCACTGTTTCTCAGTTCCCAAACACATGCAAGTGAACAGTAATAATAGGATGGCACAATCTGTGAGAGGAGATCATAGTGTTTAACCTGAGGGTAAAATTAGCTCAGAAAAATTCTGCAGACAACTGCCATACTTCATAAAATCCCAGCACAGGTCTGAGCGTAATCAAGCCACGATAAATTCTTTGCTTACAGTTTGGCAGAAGACAACGTCTCTGCGATACTGAAGGCTCAAGCAGAGCCCTATCGTTGGAGCACTGTCCTGCATCAATAAAAAGACCATGGCTTTCTTGGCCTTGTCACTCATCATGGCTACGCAGTCCGTGAGCGTCGTCAGCAAGGGGTAAAGAGCCTCACTCCATTCACCTGGGTAGGAAAAATGAAATTAATGTCACTCAAAGTACTTTGTTTGAAACACACACACATTAAGATAAAATCTTCTGTTGCAAGTTAAAGCAAAATGATCTACACTTAGTGCTTGTTTCACTCTGGTGAATCCCTGCTTGTTTCCTTCCTCAAAGGACGAAAACATGGAGACTTCCACTCTAGAAGGTTGTTAACACTTTCCCAGCCACGTAAAAGCTCCCAGATTTGATCTCCCAGAACAGGCCATACAATAGCTGTTTGGAAAGCACAACAGGAAGAGGCATATTTATATACACAAAGGTATATAAACTCGTGTGCATGTTCAAACACACCCTTTCACAGTGCAGGGACACAGCACAGAGGATCCAGTGGACATCTTCTTGGCCATTTCTGTCAATGAGATTTCTCCCAGACACTCTGAAATTTTGTGGACTCATGATCGTATTGTTTAACTTCCTCACTACCTTAAAACTATTTATCCTTCCACAGCACCTCAGCGAGGTTCATTTCTCATTTGCAGCATGCTAATTGTAAGGCAGATAGGTGTGAATTCATGTAGTCTCTGTTTAAGTATTCCCTATCTGCTGAGTGGCTTTGAAGGCTTAGAGCTAGCCAGTATAAACATGCAGTGGCCCAGATGGGCACTAGCCAGATCCTTGGAAGTTGTACGGGCTGGACTCCCACTGAGACAAATGAGATGTGCCCCAGTGTGACTGGGGACAGAGAAATGAAATTGGGCTCTCAGGGCCCTATTTCAGCACCTCAAGCACTGCACTGCTAACTCTCCCTAAAGAGAAGGCTTTGCCTTGAAATGCCCTACTAGATCATTTCCTTTCCAGCCTTCTTTCACCTTCTGTCTTAACTGGCCACCGACTTTTAAAATACCTTTCCACAAGTGTGTGAAAAGTTTTCTCTGCAGTATAAGGAGAGGATAGAACAGTGTTTTGGTTCTGCTCTCTTTCATGTAAGGCTAAACCAAGACACTTCCTTGTAAAGGGAAGGACCACATGTTTTATTTGTGGGAAGCACCAGACCTCTCCAACAGGAGCTACACCAGCCTGGATGGCTGCACCACGAGGGCGCCGTGCGTGAAGCTGAACCGCTGCACACGGGGTCACTCCAGGCCTGTGAGAGGAAGCTGTTCACGACTCCAACTGGAAGACAGGGCTAGGAGCCAGTAATAACACTCGTTTCTTTGATAACCATCCAAAGGGGGGAACTTTGGAAATCTGCTAGCAGAAACATAACCGACAAGATTCACGGCGCTATCCTTGCTTTTGTTCTATGTGGCAGATAGACAATCTCATAAACTAGATAAAGGGGAAGTTATTTGGCTCTGTTTCACCAGCTTACTTAAAGAGTGCAGGAAACATCAAAAGAACAAAGAATTACTGCTTCTCTTTTATATTTTATTAAATATTTTCCTCTCAAAATAAAACAGATGTCATAACATGGACCCGTGAACACTCTGAAAGAAAATACAGATGATAATAATGAAGTGTTTCTCTTACTGCACTTAAGAGCTTTGCTAGGCATGAATGCGAATGACAAAAAATTGAAGAGATCTGGCACGTCACCATTCCCTTGCCTAGATATGCATACGTGTATATAGTTAAGTAACTCCACGAAGATTTAAACTCGTAGGGTGCTTGGCAATACTTTGCTTAAAAAGTATGGCAATCATAAAGCAGCACAGAATCACAGAAGACGTGAGGTTGGCTGGGACCTCTGGAGATCAACTAGTTCAAGCCACCTGCTCAGGCCTGATAGCTGCCATTAACAGGAAACAGGAATAAAAGAAATCACCCCCAAATGCTCAAATCAGGGTGGCACATTCCAGTAACAGCTTTTAAATACAAGGGCTCTCCGTGTTCACGTTCATTTCAGCTCTTCCTTCCTTATTCTGTCTTCGCCTCATTAATCTCCTTCAGAGACCTTTATTTTTGCAAGCGCATGTTCTATAAAATTAATCAGTGGCACTTTCAACTACCATGAGCACTGTAAGGGGAAATCTATTCTGAGCTCTGCTCTTGTGTTTTATGAGATGACCAGAATATTTTAAAACTATTATTGACTCCACCAGGCAAATCCATAGATAGAATAAGTAGGTTTAGGGCCTCACATCAATGGGGATAGAAGGAATTGTTGTAGATTTACAACAGCTGGAGCTCCAGTCCAAGCCAGTTTGGACATAAATCCCAGTTTTATCAGAGGTCTCTAGTTCATGTTAAAAGTTATTCCACATTTAAAAGCTGGCACGGTACAAACCAACAGGAAGTCTGTCATTTGCCTTGTGTGTTTTATAGACACACGTTGCGTGGCAAGAGACAAATCCTACAGGCTCCTCTCTAACAGTGGTAGCTGAACTCTGATAAATAAGGGCCAGACTTGGCTCTGCAAGTCCTTTCTGCTTTTCTTATGAGCAGTGCCAAGCAAAACCATATTTTAAGGCACACTTTGACATGTTGCATGCAAAAAAAGAAAAAAAAAAAGTGCTGTTAAGGCCTAGAAAGTCACATAGTGGAGCCTCTGTATAAATCAGAGATTTTAACATATATGTGGGAAAATATTTTATTTTTGGTAAGAGTCTTTCTTCTCCACAGCAGCAAAAATATTGCAATAACTGGACTCCATAGCCCTGACCAGGTATCTTGAGTCTTTCAGTGTGTAAGTTATGAGGGCAATGCCCACCAGCTTTGCTAAATCCAGGAGGCCCACGCTGCAACCATCCTCAAATTAAACCTTCACACAGCTCTGATTAAACTAATCTCAGACTGGAAAAATTACAGCCATCTACCTGGGAATGAAGGGTGTTACTGAGGTGCTCAGACCTTGTAAATACAACAACAGTGTGAGGAACTACAAGGAGAGAAGGAGGAAGGTGAACAGTTTGATCACAGCCTTAATTGAGCCTTCTGAACCCTGAGGCTTGCCTGGTGCCTACCCAGGCCCCGTGGGTTTCCCTCAGCCCTGGTGGCTGCTCCGCGCTTGAGGGCTCATTTGGAAAGCAGCTTTGCCAGGGCCTGTGAAAGGGCATGTCTGAAAACACCTTCACATCGGCCTCCTGCAGGCTTCACCGACACGGGGAGCAAGCCCCAAACCTCCCACATGAGTTTAGTCGCACATGTCAACCAGAGAGAACAGCAACAAATGCTCTCCGACATTCAGACATGAAAACTGAGTGACCAGCACTTACCGGACACCCTCTCGCACTGGTATTTAGGAAATTACAACTCCCCAGTGCGCCTAGGCAAACCACACGATACTGCAGCGCATTTACCGTTCCGTAAGGGTCACTCTCATCAGCAAGGCCCTTGTTGGGTGGTTTGAATACAAACAAAAACCTGCCGTTCTCGGAAGAAGCGGAAGCCATGAACGCACATACCTGGGCCGGATTCCTCCGGAGCGGGGCTGCAATCTGCACAGAAATGGAGGGGCGACATGCATGATTAGGGAGCAGCAACACACTTTGAACATAAGCATCTCAAACATTCGGGGCCAGGGATCTCGGAGCGAGCCGCAGCTTAGCAGAGCCAGTCCCTGGCCCCGGGCTGTCCCCCTCCACCACCACCATCCCTGAGCGTGGGGACGCCAGGACCGGGCCACGGCGGCTCCCCAGGGATGGCCCTGGGGCGCTGCCGATCCCCAGCGATCACAGGCACCGTTTGAGAACCACTTAGTGCAATTACAAAACAAGCTGGCAATAAGGCAGCTAAACAGAATAGCAAAAGACTAGCAGTAAGTTCAGTGTGCTCACGCACTTAACAGAAAACAATACTAAGGTGCCCCACACTGCAGGAGTATTGGCATTTTGCTATTTTAGACCATTTTCTGCTGTACAATTTCTGAGGCAGTTAACACCCGCGCTGCACGGTGTGTTAAAAGCTCAAACCAACCCAGTGAAGCTCGTGACGGCTTCGCACTCGCTTCAGGGGTAGGAACAGTTTGTCAGATGAAAATAGCTATGATGCAGTGCAAAATGTGGAAGGATAATACACCTTGCTACAACACGTCTTGCATTAAAGAACAGCCGTTGCTTAAACTAGCAGATTTAAACATCCGTTGTATTCATACCCAGATTCACTGGTCAATGAATCACGGATTTGAAAACAGCAGCAGAAAATAACAAATTCAATTATAAGCATAAGGACAACCCGTTAAATCTCATAGTATTCATTAAAGAAAATACGTGCCCCAAGGCAATTTTCGTAATGAGTATCTGAGTCTATAATGAAAATAAAAAGAAAAAAAATCTAAGTCTCCCTTCTATTTTAGGCAGTATCTTTTTTGGAAACATTCTTCTCTAAAGAGGGCCTTTAAAGTCCTTCAGTAGTATGTTACTGCATCTCTGACCAACTCTGGAAGTATATAGCATTATATTTTATCTTGTTTGCTTTTATTTTTTAACATTGCATTCAAACTAAGTTCTGGCTGCTTATCTGTTCCTTTGTTTATCTGACAAAATGACAATTATTGAAGTGCTACTTATTTGAATAGATCACAAGAAAAACATTAAAATGTTGACATCTAAACCTAGAGAATGGACAGTCTTTATTTTCAGTTATTTGCAAGATCAGCTGTGGAGAGTGATAGCAGCTTTAGGGTGGAGAAAAAGAAATGAATTTGATGGAAAAAATCTAATTGATTTCAAAGAGTTCATATTTTCTTATAACACTGAAGCTGTTCCTCTGCCAAAAACAAACTAGGAAAAATGTCTTGCATCAGATACCTAAGAAACAGGATTCCCTTTCAAGGATTTTTTAAGCTATGTTCAGGCAAGACTTTGGTTGCCAGTCCTTAAGACTTCCAATCTAGTCCTGAAACTTCAGTAGTACTGGGAAGTGGCAATCACACAACTTTAAAGTTTGCTACATGTCTTGATTTAATTTGTCAATTTCTGTTGATTAAATGGGATTTTTTTTTCCTGTTTCACAGGCATGGGAGGGAAAGTAACTAATGCAGCTAATTCGTCTTTGATGTGACATAAGTGAGATCCAGAGCAGAGGTAAAATTTTGACTGAAAATTCTGTGTAAATTTTGAAAAAAAAAAAAAAAAAGATTGTTTTGAGATGCTTTTAGCATGGAATTGCCTTGGGAAAAGCTTCTGATATCACTCACCACGGATTTTTTTCCTATTCTTTTTATAATATTAAAAATTCAAAACTTCTTATTGTTGATATGAAGGTGCATTGAAGTTCACTGATAAAATTTCTGTGTAAATGTACATAAAACTTCATAGAAGTAGATAGTACATTTAAAGCTGACAAACTGGTTGAACACAAGCTAGGCATAAATATTAACAGAGGACACATTCTGAAACAAGAGTTTTCTTCCCTATTCCTTTATAATACCCCAAAATGTCAGTCTAACCTAGGGAATCATAGTCACTTAGAATACTAAGCAAATCAAATGCAACAGAGGTACAAAAGTATACCATACTAAACAGTATCTAAACATTTATTATTTTAATCTCCCCCTTGCTTTTTTTCTTTTTCCATTTTTTCTTTTTCCCTTAAGATACTGCCTTCCAACTTCACTGCAATGTTGAGATGAATGGACATGAAGTCACAGACATATGCAAGGAAGGAAGAGCCATGAAACGATTAAGACAGAGCAGGAATAAGGAAATGAAAGCACAAATCTCTCTTTCTAGAGCTAAACTTGGCATACCTGTTCTTTTAAACAGGAACATGATAGTAACTAGGACAATTTCTTAAAGCAAAGAATGGGAGAATAAGCCAAATGTGTATAAATGTAAATGAAATATTTTTGAAATTTAATGCCAAGGCTGGAAAACTATCAACCTAAACTGGTAAGGATCCCTCTCATTCACATGCTCCTGGCATTATGTACCTGGATTCTCCTCAGTACCCTCATGACCTCAGATTTTGACATGATTATTCCACTGCAGATTTGCAGTGCCAATTCCTACCTTCCAGCTATATGAAATCTAACTAATCAAGCACTTCAGCATCACTGTTTTGACAATTTGGGTTAATACCTGCTTAAAACTCCAGGAAGTTCATCCAAGTTTTGCTCAGTCTAACAGCCTGCCTGGTGATCCTCCTACCCTTTGGCAGCCCAGCTGAGACCGTTACTGCTGGCAGCGGTGCCTCCACTTTTCCCATGTTTTACTTAATCCTCTATAGAGGTTCCCTGTTCTAAGCTTCAACTGCAGCAGGAGCCCCCCAGAGAAACGCCAGCGCCACCGGAGAAGGCGAAATCCCGGTGGCATCAAGAGAAGCGATTCCAGGATTCCTCCTCAGGCGAGGGGCCTCGTGGCTCCTGGCGCCAGATTCTCTGCTGGCCCCCGCGCTCGGCAGCGGCGCTGAGCGAGGCCCCGCAGGAGGAGGCAGCTGGGGAGGCGGCGAGCACGCGGCAAGGGAGAGAGCAGCGGCGGGAAGCAGGCTCTGGCATACGCACGTGTGTTTCTGAGAGAATGGCATGCACAGGGTGGTGTGGATGGAGGTGCTGGTGAGGATGATGAAGGTGGAGATGAGATCTCACTTAAGTCTTCTGGATTTATCCAGTAGGCGCGAGTGTCCCGATTACCTTTCTTACTCGTACAGCTGGTGTCGCACTGGAAAACGTCTTCGCAGCTGTCGCTCTGCAGGCGCTCCTTCTGGAGGAGTTTGTCCACTCTCTGTATAATACACTCCAGACTTTTGTCAACATTCAACCACACTTTCTCCTTGAAAGAAAAACATTCCTTTCTCAATTTTTTTTTTTTTTTAAAGGAAAGAGACAGTGGGCAACAAATCCCTTGGCACATACACTTCCTGGCGTGATTCTAAGCAAAGTTGCTTCTGGGCTCTTATGGTTATATATGTGCACACATAAATTCTGTATATATAAATATACCACCATATCAACATGTAGAGCTGTCACATGATAAACTGAAGAGCTATGTTAAAATTAAATTTGCTGAACAATTCTACATGCCTTTTTAACCCATGATTCACTATTGCAATTTCCAAAAGGCTTCAATTTCTATTCTTGAAACTTATGATTGACTGGGAAACATTTCCTAACTTTTGCTGACTTTTCTCCTTAAAAATTTATTTCCTTAAGGCCCAGAGTGATTACAATTCAGCTAGAGCCTTTTCTCCCCTCAAAATACTTGTAGAAGAGGATGTCTCCCATTCCTCTCAAGGGTAGGAATGCAGAAGGGGACACAGCATTCTCTCCTAAGCATGGATGGGCCCAGAAGTAAGCAAAGAAGTTTTAGAAAATTTTAGAAGTACGAGGGGAGAAGGCAGTGCCCACTTTAATTTACACAGTGCTGGTCTGTTCGGTCAATATTTAAAAGCTACTATTTCTATAAAGGTAAACGCTTCTTTTGTAGCTGCAACCAAAGGAACTGAGATGAAGGACTAAAAAATACAGTACATAGAAACTATCTGAAACACTTCTGAAATTATTATAAAGACTTGGAATGATCTAGGTATCAAGTCTGCATTGCAGAAAAAATAACTCCACTGTACTACTAACTTAATAGTAAAATCATTATTGATAGATGAAAAAGATTACATAATAATTATTTTCCTATATAACTCTGCAAGTAACAAAATTACTGTACAGCAATACTAACATCTAATCAACTGAACGGGCTTTATTAGTATCTCATTCCTGCAAGTCTGACTGTAAGTTAAAGTACATCAAAACAATTAGATCGTGTGAGGATCTATTTTCCAAATAAACTGGATTCCATTTCTACATTGGTATTTCACAAAATTAATAACTGTTTTAATTAATCTGGACCATTTTTTGAAATCTAGTTCACTTCTGTTTTTATTACAAATGACAGTACTTAACACAGGCCAATTCTTATTTAAATTGGCGGAATTGAGTGGAAAAACATTTAAATCCTTAGTGCAAACAGTTTTAAAAAGCTGTTTCTAACAAAAATAGAGATGAATGGTAAGTTCTAAAGATTTAGGTCAGGGAAAAAAACAGGGGAAAAGTTTGCAAAGTTGCATTGTACAGCTAACACACACAAAATGTGTTTTATTTTGGTGAAGTCTAAGAGCCCCTTGTAGTATGATCCTCAGTTGCTTACTTTAAAATCTGTTTCTTTTCCCTTGGAACAAAAGTAATGATCTCTATTGTTCCAGAGACACAGAATTATTTATTAAGGCTTGATTTGCTACTTTGCCAGTATCTCTAGTAATGACTAAGACACATAATAACGTGCTCCAAAATACGTATCCTTTGGGTCTCTGACGAGCAGTTAAAGAGCTTACAAAGTAAAGAACACAGCAGCTAAAAACTGAAAAGAGGAAAACATTCATGACTCCCTTGAGCAAACGTACCCATTCCTCTTCATGCCAATCCACCTGCAAAGAAGATCGGCTATTCCTTCCTGTCCATCTGGCCACAAGTGTGTCTTGGTCATTCCTCAGCATCACTTGTTCCCCTTCCCCAGAGGTTGGGGAAGCCTTGGAAGCTATGTAATCTGGCCTTGCAGCATTCAGTCCATGTATTGAATTTGCCAACAGCTTGCAGTCACAGACTGTGACAAGTTGCCGGGTCTAAAAAGCAATAAAATCCCCACAATTTAAAACATTTCCATCACTCTGTATGCAATTTTTTTTCTTTTTTTTTTTTTTTTATATCTCTTCCTTTTAAAATAAAATGACCATCGTTAAGCAGTGTCTGAGATGCCTTTAAAATCATTTTATAGCATACCTCAGAAAGATATATAAGATGTCAAACTACAAAGGATAGGATTTCCAAAGGTCATACAACTGTTTTAGCCTCTTATTGAAAAATTCACTAATAAATTAGCAATTCTCAACATGTTTTTTTAGCATGCCACTCTCCGTTTGATGTAAGGTTAAAACAATCTGGAGACGTTTTGTTTTACAATATCCAGAAGTTCCACAGTGGACAAACCAGTTTTTAACCTCTACCGCCCAGTGCCAGTAGCAAGTAAGTCTCAAGAGGAAGGCTAAAGACATAATCCCCTAACCAATGCAGCATGTTCCCTGTCATATTTAGTGGTGTTAAATACTACAGGATATCTGTCAGTTATGTGATTAAGAATCCAATTCATCTATATGTCTATAAAAACAATAAATTAAAAAAAAAAACAAGCCCATACTAAATTATACTACTATCCAGCTGCTACTTGTCCTACAGATTAACTGCACATTGCTGTACAATACATTCCTGTATTAATTTAGAATGAATATTATAATAACTAATACATCTATAGGTGATCCCATTTTTAGCTCCAGGAAGCTGAATACTTATGGCAAGATGGTTGAACATACATCGCTGCTACTACTGCTATGTAGAAACTTTAGACCTCCTTTGTAGACATAAGAGGTCACCTATTTGCTTCATGCCCCTGTAAATAAGGTTGTGTTCCACTGTGGTGGAATATTGTGTTCAGATGTTTAACAGGGACATAAAAGAAAAAAAAATGGTTATGAAGAAAAGGGGATAAAAGAAAATAAGGAATGCTCATTTCTGGAATATGATGACTGAATAGAGGGTAGCAGAGGACATTGTTTTACACTCTCAGATCTCCACTCTCAAGAGAAGGCAGAGGCAGATAGGTGTGAAGGGTAGGAGAGAAACCCAATAAAATGCAGTGAATTCAAAACGCTGAACTGATTTTCCTATTTTTTAAGACTGTATGTGGTACAATATATTACTGTACATGGTAAAATAAATTTTTCAGAAAAACTTATTAAGAAAGAGAGATAAAAAAAAAGGCACAGTGCTTCAGAATGTGCTGTACTTTGGGGGCATATTATACTCCTACCTTGTCTGCCAGGATGGCGAGCGTTCTTTCGAGGCCATTAGCTGATCTATCCTTGGCAGCTCTTGAGAGCCTTTCTGCATAGTAACTGACTTGAGTTTTCAGGGTGTTGATTTGTGCAATGATTTCCTTTGCTCTAACAATGTCCTGCGGGATGTAGATTATAGACTGGGAACTTGTGGAAGTGCTGAAAGAGAAGGAATGATTTTAGGGGGAAAATTGATCTGGGAGTACACACACTACAGCAGCATGCTGGGGAATTAATGGCAGACAACAAAAAATCACCTACGATAGCGATCAACAGTGAAAGGCCAGTGGGGAATTGCACAGCAGGAACACGATCCTAGAGCCTCTCTGCCTTCATGGGGAGCAGTCAGATGCAAATTTACTAATCCCTTATGCCAAGTGACTGAGGGCCGAGCTCCTAACCGAGAGGGTCAATTTTGCTGAGGAGAACGTGATTTTCCACCACAGATGGACACGTTGCGTTTGTGGACAGTTTGCCCCACTCTCCCTCTCCTTACCGCACAGACACTCACTGAGGCCGGGTATATAAACTACCTGTTAGAAGCGTGGAAAGAAGATCTGCGCTCTGCCCAACACAGAAACATGGCCTCAAGCCCTCATGCACACACTGCTGCATTGCTAGAAACGCCTTCTGCTGTTAGGCACTTCTCCCTGTTGCAGGCCTAATTTGAGCTATACCAGCAAAAGCAACCTTTTCTCCAACTAGGAAGGGAAGCAACCTATACCAGTAAAACATATGTGGGCATACTGTGGCTCCACTGATTCTGTTGACTTGGGGGTGGAAGGGAAAAAAAAAATTGGCTTTCAGATGGCTGAAGTTGCGTAACAGACGGATTATTTGGAATCAAGCTGCCATCTCTCCCTTTGCCAAATAATGTGTTGTCTTTTCTCCCCCTGGTATGAAAGCCGTGCAAATATCAGGCCGATATTCCAGCTCCAGCTGTGCCAAGTGTCACATCCTGTTCGTGCTGCGGCATCAAGAGGTGCCACCCATTGTGTTATATCTTAATTTTATTACATTCATTTCTGGCAGCAATAAGCAGATTCAGCGTGGCCTCAGCACAAAAGCAGCTACTGCCAGCACCGGGCTCAGCACGGACAGGACATCACCCGCTGCTGTGGGATGAAGCAGAGGAGCACGGAGGCTGCGGGTCGGGACACGCCGCCCGTGCCCACCGCGCGGGAGCGGCGCTGGCGGAACCGCCGCTGCTCCCGGGGCGGCACTGGTCGCCTCCGCGGGGTGTCTGTGAGGTAAAACGGGAGAGCTGCCCGGGCCGCGCTCTGGAACAACGGCCACCGGCGCCAGCCGGGGGCTTCGAGCCCCTCAAGGATCCTAAGGCAAGAGGGGAGCTTGAATAATGCGCCGGGGCTTCTGTTGAAACATCCCCACACATTGAAACGTCATTTTGAAAGGACGGAGGAGCAGAACGGATCCTTGGAAGAGTTTCCTTATTTGTGTCCCTCTGGTGAGTCCCCCCGAGCGGAGAGCGCTTCCCGGGACTGCCATAAGCCACGGAGAAAAACCTCAGCTTTTAGGAGTCGGGGTGCACATGACTCACGCTCTGTACTCACTGGAGACCTTAGTGACGATTCCTCTGAGCAATTTCTTTCCACTACGGTGTGATTAACATGCACAAAGATGAAGTAGTTGGCAGGAAAGGCCATGCAGCATATTGAGATCTCACTTAGAATTATTACTTTTTTAATCACAAACATTTGCGGGGATGATTGGGGGAGATTGTATGGGATAAGGTTCACATATATAATCTTTCCAACCTGCAATTGCTTTTTCAAATGAACAGCTCTCACTGGGCTACATAAGTAAGCTATAACACAAGCTTAAAGCTCTCAGTGGATTAGAGATTCAACCCCAAACGTAAGTAATTTAGAGCAGCACTTCTGCACTGTTCAACTATCAAGTAATGACTCCTTTTTATAGCACTGAGCACCATGACATGAAGAAAAATACACAAAGGTCAGGTGAAAATGTTTCAATGAAGACATGGATTACAAAAATATAAACCTTGCCCAATATGTCACCATAAATGTTATAAAATAGTATTATCTTCATTATCTTCTACTATCTTCTGTTTTCACCAGAAATAACACATAAAAAGATATTTTTTTTTTTCTTCTTTTTTTCTGATCTGCAGCTTTCTCACTTCTGACCTGAGAGAGCCAGGAAGCAGCTGTTCATTACGAACAAACATTGCAGATGAAATGATATTCATTCACACATCATGTTCTACAAAGTAGCTGCAATCATTTAGAGCACGATGAGGGGTGCCATGATGCATGACATTAAAAAGCCCTGAATGTTTTAAAACACACTAGGTCTTTGCCAAAGAAAAGAAAAAGGAAACAAAGCAAAACAAAACAACCCAAGGAACAGAAACCCTCTCTACAGAACACTCAGAAACAGAAAACTCACCAACACTCCTCATAACTGCTAAAAAAAATGAAAAACCAAAATAAAATTAGCAGATTGTTAGCAAATACCAAAAGCAGAAAACAAAGCAAAGGATGCTTGGGGAAATAACATATCTGTGTTGTGTTTTCAACAAGGCAGCTACATACGATTAAACTTGTAAGCCAAAAACACAGATAGGCACATGACCACATGTCTAGCTTGGGGAAAATGTCGTGGGTTCGCAAAGAAGGGTTTTGCCAGTGAAGGATAAAAAAAACTGAACAATAACTACATAAGAGGGAAATCAAAGAGATAAAATTCAATTCTACTATAGGGGTTTGTATGATAACAAAGTAATGCTTAAAAAAAAGTCCCCTTGCCTTCGCAATCCTAAAACTGTATTTTACATTAACAGCCAAGATGAAATTCATACTGCCATATCAGTACATATGCCAATTAGATTTACGATATATTTTAATCAACTATTAAGCCATGGGATACATAATGCAACATAATAGGTTTATCAATAATTCCAGTCAAGAGCCTGCTCTTGATGTGCTTTAGGCTAGCAGGGGCCACTGCAATCCCAAAACTTAACTTGTTTATAACATAAGCCCTAGAATTAGCACTGACAACAGAAAGTTAGGATTGGATACACCACACTTCAGGCACCTATACCGTAAATGTCTGCATCCAAGCTAGTCATCCTACACCACTCGCATGGTCCATGGAGAGAAACAGGAAACCTCACTGATTGCAGATACCTGCATGAGGATACCCGGCCCCTCGTCCACAGGTATCCACCAGGACACTGAGCTCAGGTGTTCACATCTGCACTACAGATGTTGGAAATGGAAGACGTGAATCCCACCACTCCTGCCTGCAGTCTGGCTCTACCTGCAGATCGTTCCTGCTGACAGACTTGTTTAGCACATTTCAAACTAGAAGGGGCTCTTCCTTATTGACTCAATTTATGCCGGGGCACTTCAAGTTTATTCTTTGAAATGGTTGAATTTCTGGGAGCTGTGGCCCACAGTGCTGGTTTTGTAAATCTCAAACCACTGAACATTTCAGGATTTCTGGGGGGCTTTCTACAGTTCCAATAAATGAGTGTAATAAATGTTCTAGAACAGAAATACCAGCTAAACAGACCAGATGAAATATGTGATAATTAACACTTGATTTTCTAATCTTCTCTATCAAAAATCTATCACGATTCTCTGCATGGACATGTCCCTGTTTGCTCTTACCTGACCTGGAATAAATTACTACAAAAGTGCCAACTGCCTTCTAAGTGAATGCTGGAACAGGAAAATTTCCCCAAACAATTCTCCAGAGCAGCAAAAGGTCCACAGCCTATGGAAATACTACAGCAGAAAACTTCTCCTTCAAATGTGGAACCTGCAGTTTTCATGGACCCAGAAAGATGAATTCTGCAACGCTTAGAAGAAAAGCACTGCACGGAAATTAAGCTCTCTGATCAGCTTACTTAACGTGAGAGAATAAAAAATACATAGGGCCTTGAATATTGCAAGAGCGAGACCCACCTAAGGTGACAGAAGGAGAGTATTTCAGAAAGCAATATTGGTGTCTAAGGAACAGGAATGGAGAGCTTAGCATAGCAGTGCTTCCAGGTTCAGTTTCCTGCAGTCCTATCCTAGCCCACTTGGTAAGTCAGGAGCCATTACACCAGGCAGATTTTCGTTCTGCTCTTTCTATACATTTGACTGATGTCCACAGGATGCTGCTATTCACTTATCCACTGCCAAAACTGATTCTCCAAGCTGGCAGCAGTCTGATGCTTGACTGTATCACTCATTTCTTACATCAGCCCCAAACCATCAATCCCTTCCTTTGGAAGGGCATTTTCAAGGACTCTTTTCCCTGGCTACAGTGATTCCCTGCAGCGCCACTCTCACTGTTCCTCAAATTCTCTGTATTGCAGCAAATTTAACATAGGCCCAGGTGACAATATATTTTCTTCAGGAATCAGTGTGGACACCATGCAGGCCTGCCCCTTTAGCATATGTGACCTTCCCAGTTTCTGCTTCTTCATCAAGTACATATGGTTGTACTTCCAGAGAGTCCCTGAAGATAGGGACTGTGGGGGTGAAGTATCCTGCCTGTAGGACAGAGTGAAGGTGGGTTCAGAAGCCTGGTCTGCATGTGGTCTGCACAAACCTCAAGGCAGTACAGAAAATATTCCCTCAATATTCAATCCAAGTTCTACCTGTTCAACTCAACACAAGCTCTCAATGAGAAATTTGCCTATCAAGCACAGCTGTTTTGCACTAGGGAGAACTCAGCAACCTGAACTCTTGGAAGCTATAAGGGAGGTTGAAATCTCCTGAAAATAACGGGGTGAAAGTGTGACGTGGTGTAACTAAGGAGGTCCTAAAGACAGATTTTCTAACCTAAACTTAGGCAAATCTCAAACCCAACACTTAAAATAGCTAAAATAATTAATTCAACAAGTGTTCTAAAAAATTAAAGATTTCACTAACAAGAGCACTACAAAGACCCTATCAGTAAACAAGCAAATATGGTAAAGCAAACGGGAAATTGTTTTCCTTATTTTTTGGAAAAGCATGAACTAATCTTCACATTGTAGAGTAGAACTATTGAATGAGGTGCAACAAAAACATGGAATGTAATGATCTTCCAAACCACTGAGCATGAGCACTAGGAAAAGCCATGACATCAGCCGACACAAAAATATTTCTACTTACTGTTTCTTTGCCTCTTCAAATTTATGCAGCTTTTTCCGCAAGCCACCTGATTTAAAGCCTTGACAATGAGCTGCTGGTGCTCCTATGGTGACTATGTCGTAGTTCTGATCTGGGATGGACAAAAAGGACTTACAAATGAAAGCCTGTCATCTTTACTATGGACAAACAGCTGTGGGAAATATAAAAATTACTCTGAAAGTAACTTTCTAAAGTCTTGTGCCAGTATTTTGAAGGACACAGAAAAGCTGAATTGTTTCAGAGGCCCTGGAAATCCACCAAGTACTTTAAAGTGAAAAAAAAAAGTTATGCTTGAATGCAGATCCTCTGTTTCCTGATCTAGAAGATTGACAGTGAAAAAGATGCCTGAAGCCTCTACACTAAATCTGCCATTACAGGGATCCCTTACATGGATACACACAGTGCAAGTATGTGTCTATGGTTAGTGGTCATTAGCATTAAAAGAAGGGAAAAACTAGGTTATTTATGAAGAAACAAGCTTGTGAATGAACTGGTATGATTTTATTTTGATGCTTCCAGGGGAGAAAAAAAAAAAAAAAAAAATTAATCAAAAGCACACAAACTTAGTAATAGAAAACAGTCAGAGTCTTTGCTACCCTGATAAGATCCAGCAGACTGGAAGGGGCAGAGCAGCTTAAACTAATGGGTTCCACAGCACCAAGGTTCACTTGTGTCGCCTTAGACACAGTTAAGTCCAGAATTTAGCTGTACCATCTTTAAAACAAGGACAATTATACTTAAACCTCTTATTTTGCAAAGAAATTTGGAGTCAAAGAATAGAAGGTGCTATAAAAACATCAAGTAGTATTACTACTACACAGCAACAACATGGAGAAACTTGGCTATGGGGTTCAGGATGAAAATCCAAAATGGAGGAAAAAATAAACACAAAAAAATGGAGAAAAAGAAGAAACATACCTGATCCTGCATCATCCTGGACTCTCATTCTCTGTATATGTAAATTTGTGGGAACAAATTCCAACTTTTTATCAGCTTTCAGGCTACTGGCTTTAAATGAAGGACCTGGGAAATGCAAGTGAAAACAATTATTCTGCAACTGAACTTTAAAAATCCTCTGCTTCTCCTACGCTTAACTACTCAAGGGATTTTGTTCAACATTTGCTATGTGCTGTAAGTAAGGATAGGAGGAAAATATACATGAAAATCAGCCTTTCTGTCATTGTTCACATATTTTTTCAACTTTCAGGGTGAAATAAAGAGAAAGAAGAAGAAAAATATTCCCAGATCATCAGCAAATTCATAATAAATGTTAATAAAAGAAAATTACCTAGAATAGTATTTTTAGTCATCAAACTAAAACATTCTGGGTTAACAACTTAAGAGGAACACTGACAAGCACAATCGAGGTGCATAATTTTATTACTGAAAACAGATCTTACTGACCTTTATACTGATGCAGGTCTGTTAGATTTTCTTGGTAAGTTAATATAATGGTTTGGTACTGAGTAACTATTTGTCGACGAAGGCTTTCCCAACAGGGAGACAACTCTCCCAGCTCTTCTAGCTCACAAACTCTAGAAAAAGAAGGGGAAAAAAAAAAAAAAAAAAAAGAGAAGTGTTTAGCTCTGTTGTCCACCCAGGAACTGCCATTCCACATTATAGCAACACAGGACCATCCTCAGCTGTCACATCAGGAATTCACCCTTGGGGCAGGGATGACCTTTCTTGGATGTTTAAGATAATCAAGTCTGCTATCAAGTTAAATCTGAATTGTGACAGGTTTAGAGGGGAGGTTAGCATCTATTTGGCCACCACAGACACTCCTTGTGCCTCATGCCAGGTGTCTACAAAAGAGTTTCCAAGGCCAGACAGTTTTATGTAATGCTTATGATTACTATCTTGTTGGACTAAATATACTACTTGGAATAGAGGAAGCAGGGAAAAAGTAAAAATAAACAAGCCAACACTAAACAGAACTCAAACACACATTAACACAGAGGATGGAGTACTATCATTAATCAAAAGGATTTAGTAGGTCTTTTTGCAGTTCTCTCAATATCCCTTACCTGTAGCTTTAAGCCATCACCTGTATGCAATCTGAGACAGTATTTGACAGAGTAATTCCTACTCTGCAGTGTTCAGGATATCATCAAAGGAGGCAAGTTTCCAAGAAACCATCAGATTGATTTGCCAGCAGGCAGATATAGTGTAAACTGTATTCACCAGTGACTTGGAAAAAAGATGCTTTCACTTCCATCTTGTAAACTTCTTCTCCGTAAGATGCTATTAACGACCATCCTGTCAAGCTCCCTGCACAAAACAGGTCATGCAGCTGAGCCAGGCCTTTCCTGCAGCAAATTGATGGCTTCAAACTTCCAGCTCTACAGAAGCTACCATCACATCCTTTACTTGTTGCTCCCACAAGGCTCTGAGCTACCAGGGGATGTGCATGACAAATGTTAGCTAGTCAAACGTCCCCCAGGCTGCTTATTTCCTTTCAGAGAGCTCAGGGCCACGGAGGCTTTATGTAAGAGAGAGCAGTTGTGATTATCCAAGGACACTTTAGCTGCCACCACGGTGTTAAGCCAGGCGCAGCTGCACAGCAGTGGCCGCTGTATCTTCCTCTGGGTGACAGAGGAGAGGGTGCAGAAAAGGGCACCTGGCCAAATCTCAGGTAACTTACGAATATAAACTGGAATTGCGCTAATTTAGCAACACGAATGGGCACTAATCCAAATATACGTAGCAGAAAATCCCCTTAAAATAGGATCATTAGAAACATAACAGCACTGTCCAAAAGCGAAGAATTCTGCACCGCGCTGCGGGTCCCCCCAAAGGAATAAAGGCAGATGGGCCACAAAGTCTCACTAATTACTCACAAAGTGTAACTGTGTGAACTGTCATGTAATTCAGGGGCTACAACAGGGGACACAACACCGTATGAGCAGTCTCCTGCCTTGCTGCTAACCCAGAAACATATGTGACATGCAGCTCTCCTTCCATTCTTGGCAAGAGCCCCTGAGCAGCCACATTTCAAGGCCAAGGCTTTAAGGAACTTCATTATCCACAGTCTAGCAGGAAGCCACATCTTCCTTCCCATCCACCTTGAATTCTCCTCTTACTGTCTTCAGGTTGTTAATCCACGTCCCTCTCAGAGGGTGTCTTATAGAGAAGTTACAACACTTTATATTAGCGGGGCTGTACCTCACCGTTAACAGGTGCTTTTAAATGGACAGTGAGGAAAGTTGTAGAGAACCAGCTATACACCAAGTAATGGATAATTCATGTCCAACATGTAGTGGCAAGTGCATCCCCAAGCCCCGCGACCAGGGCCCAAGCAGTGTGACCATGCAGGAGGCAGCATTTGCTCTCTGCACTTTAAGAGTTGGATGACCTTAAGAGACCATTTCTTCTCAGTGCATGTCCCAGAAATTAAAACCAAAAAGCAGCAAAAATTCACAGTGTGAATTTCAAAAACTCAAGCAGTCATGTCACAGTAAACCTTCTTTTCTATAAATTCAGAAACAGAAAAGAAAATTAACTGCAGTTACTGCACTCTTCTTGTGGGAAGTCATCATTTTTTAAAAATATCAAAATACATGCAAACACTTTATACTACTTCTGCTCATATGGATTAACACATCATTTTCTTTCAAATCATCCCAATGGAAATTAAATGTATTGACACCGGATACTTCGAGCACTAGCTAGTTTTATGTCTAATTAAGGTCAGACTTAATTGGGCCTCTAGGAGTAGATACAAATATATCCAAAATAAAAAGCCAACGCTCGGTAATACAGCTAGAATTATTTTGTCATCTCCATGAAAAAAAAAGACTTTTATATAGAAAACTCGAACTATTATGTTTGCAAACCGCAATCTACAAGTGCAGGAAAGTAAGACTAATGAACGGGTATGTTACCTACAAGAGAGTTAATTGCTTCAAAAGAAGCAAAGTTAGAGCACCTCTGCAAAATGCTTAAGAGATCCCTTTCTGCCTTCTACCTCTCAAAATGAGAGCAGGTCTGCTCTGACTCTCCAACCCATCTCTCAACTCACTGAGAGGAGCCCGTGCTCTTGTGATCTACCTCTGCTTTCTTTTTCTAGCAAGAAAGTCGCTCAGCTTTTTCAGAGTTCACCTTCAAAGCAGTTCTGTCTTTTCTCTTTCTGCTACTCCAATTATTTATTCCACTCAGCTGCTTTCAGCCTCGTCTCCATTCTTTTCTCAAAATTTTCAGTAGCTGGAGTTACTACTCTTTCATTTATGCTGTCTCATGTACACAGACTCCCTCCAGGAAACATTGAAATACACTTAATTCTGAATTGCACTTTTTCCTTATATGGAAAATAAATTTTGATAAAAATAACCGAACTATACACTGAAAGATATAAATGATGCTATAAAATGACATATTCTAATGCACTGGTCCTAACACTATCATGCTATTAATGAGTAACATAGTGGCCTTATCAGTACTTTCTCAGAGAGCAGCGGATAACCCCTAACTGCAGAATCATCCTAATTCTTCACTCCACCACCAATTTTCTGACCACCAGCACCTCCGTACTCCTACACCAGCATACACCCAAGCCCAAATTTTAAGCATCCCAAACACTGATTCACACATTGGCTCTACTGGGCCATGCAGGGAAATAAAGGCACAGAGCAGCCCCCAGCACAAATCCCACTGTTCGGGCTGTGATGGCAAACAGCTCGAGCCACATGGTGCAGTGCATTTTCAGGCAGGTAGGAGAAAATACAGATGCAATCATCTGCACCAGTTAGCAATGCCAGACACTCACCCAAGGATGCAAATATCCTTCTTCACATTACTTTAGTGCAAACTTTCATGCTATAAAAAGAAGAGGTATTAATGTCTCTACCAAGGACAGTGGAAAGGCCACATGCCAATGACGCAGGAGCTGCTTCACGTACCATTCTATACTCCTCGAGCGGATGAAGAGCACTGACATCTGGGGGAGATGGTGGGCCATGTTCAGCCACTCTCTGTGGCAGCATCTCAAGGCAATTTTATCCAGAAGTTAAAGCTCCTCTTGAGGCAGACCATGCTGCAACACTGAGCCTCACTCCCTCACCCTATCATACCCAAAAAGTAAGGATTTGTATCCTTGCTCATCGCTGCAGTACAAGGCTTTAGGAACAAGTGTCCCACCAGACATGGACAAGTTAAGAGTGCACACACCTCCATCCTGCAGCCCTTTAAGAATGCAACTGGGCAAAACACCACTTGGGTCTCCAATACATTTAAAGTAACTAAGAATCATTAAAAATTTACTTTGGGTAGCTGAAAACTTGCTTTTTATAGAACAGCACATTTCCCGTTGAATAATGCAGTAGCTGCAGCAGTACTATGCTCGGCACCCTCCTCTGAGAATGACCAGCTCAGTACATGACTCACAACCTTTCCTTCTTTTTGTGTAAGCTCTAGGTAAATCCATTAAAAGCAGAGGATTAGAGAGTCCTGGCTAGTGTAAATGGTCACGTGCCACACCTGAGGTCAGTACAGTCATGGTGATTTATAGCTATTGAAGAGGACCTGGTCTAGAAAGCACAGAAGCTGAAGTACTGCCCCGAAACCTTGTTTACTGCAACAGCACAGTCACTATGTTGCTCCTGTTGCTATTTTGGTTCAGGGTTTCTGTGCTTTAACACAAAAGCGGGCCCAGTAACAGCAACAGCCGTATCACTGCTGCCTGGATTAGCCGGCCCCGCGCTCACCTTGCTGCATCTTCCTCTAGAAGCAGCTTCACGAACTGCCTGGGGATGTGCAGTGACAAAATGCTCTCTGCCATTTGCTCCAGGATTCGCAGGTGGTTTCCGTCCGTCGTGGGGAAGCGATACATCCGGCAAATGGCACCACCAAACACTGCAGTATGAAAACCATGTTATTTAAGTTTCAGTTGAGTCAAGTGGCTTAGATTCACTAACATGCTGCATCTAGTTTAGCAAGGGACCAGGCTAGCTTTTCCAAGCATGGATAGTCTCTTTGAATTTTCACAGGAGAAAAATGCAAATGTGTTAAAGCACCAATTAGGAAACAGAATATAGATTCAACATTTTAATTTATTCACATATCGTGCATTTTCCCCTCATGCACTAACTTGCTGGAAAACTAACCTGTCTTCAAAAAATAAAATAAAATAAAACAATGTAATTCCTTTCCCCTGATTTTTCACCCCCTAATGATTACTTAGGAATAGACTTCCAGATTGTGCAGAATTTTTTCCTCCACAGTCTAATTAATGAAAAAAGATTTCTTCTATATTGCAGATGATAAAATAATTTATTCTTATATAACCTTCCTACAAAGTGCTGCTCAATCAGCAGCCTGTTCCAGTTCAGATGAAACATCTGTTTAAATATCCTGGGGCCACACACAGACAGCTTGTACTGATGCTGGAAGTATTCTCGTTACAGTCCGTAGCATCTTACCAGATTTCAACAGTGCATCTTTCCGCAATGAAGCATATTTGGATCTGATTCCTAAGGATTCTGTTAAACTTTCATCAACTGGCAAAACCATCTGAAAAAAAGAAAAACAAACCATGCAGTGACAACCATATTTTATAGACACAAAGGGAATATTCAACAGAAGGCATGTTTAAAATAAATATTCCAAATATGTTTTTGGTGGAAAAAAACTACCACAGCCTGAAATAATAAATTCACTCACTCTCTGCAATCTAAAGATTATTATTTATTACTGAACGATTCTAAATGCTGTAAAAAATGATCATCCTGCTCTTCAGCTACTTTAAGTTAGCAGAGCTCCAAAGACCTCAAAGCAACTGCACCAGTATCTGTCAGCTACAGTTCTGCCCTGATACAAAGTGATACCAATCCACACTGCAACTGTTATACAAGGATATGGTCACCACAAATATATTCAGAATACAAGGCTTACAGAATTAAACATATGTCTAGGTTGACAAAGGTTTATACATATGTGATCTCAGAAAAATTTTTTGCCACCACAAAACAAGTTTGGTATTCAAATAACATGTACAGTTTAATTAAAAGCTTTTAAGGTTTGTCATCTTTAAAAATTGCCTCCTGAAATTCTGGAAATTCCCCTCTACATTGCCTGATCATCCCCAAGCAGCTTTGCTTGATCCCCTTTCAATCCACAGGGTTCAGTACCACATCTTTGTGGAACTGGCTATTGCTTTAGAAATGCACCAGGTGCACCAGTGCAGAGCACTGCAAGCCCATTTCTGATCAAAGCACATCAGGCACCTAAAGGCACCTTAAGAACGGTAAACGAGAATTTTCTCCAAGACTTGCAACCCCAAGCACAAGCTCCTCTGCAAAACACAGAGCTGCTGCTCCATCACTCGGCTGCTCTTTGGAGAACTTTTGAAGTTGCAGAGCACTATAGACCCTTAATGCAATTAAAAAATACTAAGAAGGATAGAAAGGCTGACAACAGACCTTAACCAAATATATTTCATTATTGTCAATAAATTTGGGTTTTCTGAAGCCGAGACAATGGTCATACTCACCCTGCCGTTAATTGTATCAGGTGACCTGGTCACTGGAGGCCTTTGGTCAGATTTCTCCTCCATTTGCCATCCAATAACTGTAATGTTACCTACACGGTCACTTTCAGCAGACCTGCAACAAACACTCTGCGTTGAAATTTTTTTGGAGGTGGACCTGTTTATCAACAAGGGAACACTTATAAAAGGCTTTTTAATCTATGCACTTAACGAACATTTTACATAGGAAGCTTTTCAACCTCCTTTAACACATTCTTATATTCTAACACCAGGAAAACACTCCCCTCGTTTTGCAAACACACCGCACGGGCCTCCTAGCTAGGAGCAACCTAGAGGCATGCGCGTGTTCCAGGCCTGCTGTAACACTGGAGAGAGCCCCGGCGTTACAGCCAGGCTGTCGTAGGCAAAACCAGCTTCAGCTGTGACCATTAACAGGGGGCGCGTCACTGGATGCAGGCGTGTGGGGGCAATGCTCCAAACTGAACGTTTTCACTCTCCAGCAGTGCAGAAGCTGCTGGACTGAAAACTAAAACCACAAGGGGCTCGTTCTCCATCCTGCCACCAGAAGCTGGGATAGGAGACAGGGGTGATCAGAAATAATTGATCACTTCTGTATCCAAATTCACCACATGTCACTGCTTATTCTGTCTCGCCCATGACACAGGCTAATTTTGACAAAGATTTTATGTTATTACTTAAAAATAGGCTTTAAATGGCATTTTACATTTAAAAGTACATTTAAAAATACATAGGGAGAACTCAGACAAACATAGTAAATCCCTGGAACAAGCAGTACTGGAGAGGCAAAAGAAATACGTGCACAAGACTACAAGACAAGGTCTATATATTAAAGATATGAAGTATAAGACATTAAGACTTAATATATAAGACATTGCTTCCTATCTCGTTTATGTATTTGATGAGTAATGTGCCAGAGAAAACACGTGTATGGATTCATGCACTTTGCTCTAATGATCAGATATATTTGTTATCAAAACAATGGCTTTATTAAAGCCCATTTCCAACTTAGCCATGAAAGAATAACTTCTAACAGAGTAATCATGCCTAACACAGGACTATCACACTCCTCTCCCTTCTCATCTCCCTCAGAAAACTTGCTCTTCTCCACATCTATGAGTAATTAAGCATATTTTACCCATCATCAGAATCATACTTTTGATGTCTTTTCTAACTTATTTCCCTTGTCGGCTCCCCACTGTTAAAATCTGCTAGTTCTTTCTTTACAACACACTAGGGGAAAGGCCCAAACTTCACTTGTGTCTCCTCTCGGCACCCAAAGCTTTGTCTGTGCTATGGTTAGCTGTGCCTGGGTCAACATGTTCCCACACATCTCCCACAGCCACTGTTTTGAGTGCTGATTCCATGGGTGCTACAAACATGCCCTGGTCATGCTTCTCCCCTCCAGCTGATTCCCCCTGACCTTTTGTGACCTGTTCTACACATTACTACAATGTGTGTTTACACACCACAGTTCCCTTTTCTGAATCTCATTTCACTTTCTTCAAAGTTAGCTGGCCTAACTTTGCCCTGCATTGGATTTCATGTGTGATCCCTATGACTAGACCTCTTACCTTCAGGATGGATACTAAACTCATATCTTCCCCATCTCAATTCTCCCTGAGTCACACTCTTTCCACTAAAGCTTTGAATACAAATTAAATTAGAAAATTACATCAGTCAATGTGGCTACAAGACAACTCTTCCTATTCCTAGTGTATGTAATGTAGCAACATGCAGGGGTTGAAATTGTAAATAGAGCCTAGATTTCTCTGTCCAGTCAAGATATTCCACACAGCTAAATCTCTGTTTTGAAAGAATTCAGTTTCCCTCTCACAGGCTGTTTATGTCTCAGCATAACTTTTTTTTTTTTTGTCACTCTCCACAGATACATACACTGACAAGACAAAGTGAACATTAACAAAATTGGTTTTGCCAATACTTTCTTGACATGTAGAACTAGAACCAACATCTAACAAATCCTAAGAGACTTTCATGTCTTAGGTCTGAAAGTCTATCACCATGTTGGAAGAGGTCCTGTTCTACATGCTTTTATTACCATGTAATACAAAACCTGTTTGTCTTTAATAGTGACCTAGAACTTAAAAAGGAAAAAAAGAAAAAAAGGTTTTATCACATCTCGAGGACATCTTTCACTGCATTTTAAGCACATTTTCAGGAATTAAGTTCTTAATTTCTAAATGGAACAGGAGAACGTTACAAACCTTAGTGTTAAGTGCAACCTGTGATTCCTCTCCTGAAGAAGTTCTTTTACAGTGAACGTCCCAGAACCCAATAAATACATCTGGAAAGAAGATGAGTATCGGAATTGTAATTTTTTACCTCTGCAATGCACAAAGCCCTTGTCCACAGAACAAAAGTCTAAAATACAATCATTATGCACAAAAATATGAGGACAAAAATGCATATAGCTAATTAAAGCTAACAGAAGCTAATATAGATATATATATTCAGCTAATATATATATATAAGCTAATAATTAAATAATTCAGCTAATATATATATATTCATATAGCTAATTATAGCTAACAAAAGTGCATATAGCTAATTAAAACCTTTCTAAATTGAATAAATTCAGTAATTTATTAAAAAACTCTGTCTATACGAGGATAATACGCCCTTTTCTTTCATTAGGATTGAAAGGAAGACACCTCTCCAAGTACACAAGTTAAAGCACACTGACACAGGAAAATTGAGAGCAATAGCAGAACGGGTCTCAAACTGCCTAGGCAAATGCTTCGTTTTCACTCCCTGACCGAAACGCGGCTCCCTTGAGAGGAAGGCAGCCCCTCGGGAAATATTCCTTTTTCCCCAGAGCCTCTCCCTGAAGCACTCTACAAGCAGGGACAAGGCTGCTGTCCCTGAAGAAATTAGGTCTTCAAGAGCAAGCAGGGACTTGGGGCCACAATCAGCATTGGGGCAAAAAACCGCAACGCCTGGGGAGGCAACAGAAGGCAAAATACTCACTGTTCCCTGAGATCTATCCTTCACGTCATACACGGAGAGCTTGATTTGCGTCATTTGATTGATAAGAGAGTCTTGGAAAAAGGCAATGCTGCTTAGAAATATAGGATTACTCGTTCCCTATAATCACAAATAAAAAAGGCAAAAATTAATGCAATGTGATGCTGATTAGGAAGAAATATTTCTTGAGTTAGCTTCTGTTTTCAGTCTAATCTGTCCGTATCTGACCACTTACCTCAATAATTTCTGTCTGTGCATGCTTCGTCCAGAACGCCTGAGGAGGTGTAGTTACACTCACTGCTACAAAACTATTTGGCTTTCGGTCTAGCGACGGAGTTAGCAGCTCACTGCAAGCTTTAGGCATGGAAGAGAGAAACAAATTTAGATTTGTGGTCTTTTTAATAATGCTGTAAAGCTCAAATATTTTTGTAAAGGCATGTTACATATCCTGAGCAATACCGCCACAAAGTGTCTAATATTCACTCTACTGCCACAACACAACAGTGCAAATCCTTCACCTTTCTGCATGACAACAGTGAATGTGGGTAATCAGATAGTCTCGCTCTGAGCTCCTTGGATGCGATTTAAGCCTGTTCTCTTCCACCACCTGCCAACCCATCCCTGAAGCCGGGCTCATTATAAGTGTTCATGCCCAGCTTTTCCACCGGGAATCCCGTGAGCAGGGCTGCACTTGATCTGAAGTCACACTCCATTAAGCTCACTACCAAATGGTATTTTGCCACGGAGAACCAACAGATTTCCTTGACTGTTGATCAAGAGGCACTACTCTGAGGAGAACTAGCTGGTAATTGCAAAAGGGCACTAATTTATTTCCTCTAAAATGATACCATGACATTAAGTGCTGGGAAGGGAGTTCAGTTGAGTAGGAAATGACTATCAAAAAATCCAGTAAGCAGTTCTACATAATTACATTGCATTGCAGAGCTAAATTTTATCTAGTTAGAATCAGGTAACTACAGCTACTGTGCTCCAAGGTTGCTTTAGCTGGGCAAACAAAATGTTTAAACGTCCACCGAACAGCTCTGTAGTTCCATGTGTGTGTTTTTAGTTTACCTGAAGGTAGCTAAAACTCAGCTCTGAGGAACTCCAGTTGATATCATTATTCATAACAAAATTACGTACATCTGAGACAGATTTCTAGTTTTCATTTCAAATATACTATCAGAGCATTCATTCCCAAATATTAGCCCGATATTGAGGGAAGAAAAGCATGCTGCAATTGAAAATGTGCAGTTTTCATTGGGAAAATGTTTTTCACTTATCCTTCAAGTGAGCTGATTCAGTACACTAGTATCTCGTCCATATTTAACCATCCCAGAAATCAGTACACTTCTGCATCTCACATTAATCACTTGACAGCAAAGACCAAATAAAAGAAGATATATGTAATATTTGATAACTCTAGAAAGTATTCTGTCCTAAAATAGTGCTTCCAGTAAATCTTCACTTTGTTTAAAGACCTGAACTGCTAATACACTGAGACTGAGGTCTTGGTTTCATTGTGCCTTCACATAAGTGTAATAAGCATTTAAACATAACATGCATGTAATAAACATTTTATATTTTGTAGGGCAAATGTTTTAAATATAGACTTTTAGAAATATCACAAAACCAAACTCGTTTATTGAAAGATACTGTATTAAAATATACATTTATAGACAGTGATAAAACTGCTGTACCATATTTCCATAAAAATCAAAATTTCAATTCTGACTGTGTGAAATGTATTTCAGTATAAACAATAAAAAACAGACACATATACTCCATAGCATGCAGCATCAAAATTAGGACAGTTTTAAGTAATCCTAAAAACCTCTAAACCTACCTAAACTGAACTCTAAAATCGGCTCATCTGGATCCTGAATGTTTCCTGTAAATCACAAAGTTAAAACAAGATTACCAACCACTGCTGTCATACAAATCTTTCCCAGTACTAAAGGTCATACAAGAGAAGTAATTATATTTTACAGAAAATAGGAATATTTTAATTCAATGAATCATGAATAATACTGAAAATATTTATTAGCTTATCTTCAGTATCTAAAAAATGATCTGAAAAATCTGACAGGATCTCATTTTACAAAACACTTTATGACAACCACTCAAATATGCAAAACTCCACAGTCCACATATATGGACTGCAGGAACACGGAATCCCAACTATCAGCAAAAGACAATAGGATTAAAGCTATTTAGTGTCTAGCACTATTAGCTTCACTATTATTAAATTAAACACATTTCCTCTGTGATCAGTGAACAGGGAGAAGTTTGAAAGTACTGTCTCGCTCACTATTTAGAGAAAGCCTCCAGTGGTTATAATCCTAAATTACTCATGCATAAAGACGAAGGAAAATAATCTCAGCTTCCCAGTTCTCCTGGAAATTGTACCCAGTGTCATACGAGGAGGTTGCCAAGACTCTTCCTTAACAACCTTGACATTCATTTGTTATTTTTCCTCCTATTGCTCTAACTGGTCTATTTAAAAATTGACAACATAGAGACTTTTTACAATAATGTGGGGGTAATTCCTTTATCCCACTCTCTCCAAATAACCATGTGCACCTAAACCTCCTGGCAACGGAGAGAAGAAACTTCAGGAATTGTAAAGGAGACGCTGCAAAGGGAGCACAGCGGAGGAGCGGAGCCGCAGCTGGCCCCAAGGCCCATACCTGACAAGGAAAGGCCCAGCATGTCTGAGGCGACGTCGATGGTGGAGGCCCGTTGCACCGTGCGGGATTTTGCGCCGTGGCGGGGGCTGTGCTCCCTCGCTGTCATTTTGTCATGAAGATCCCCTCCGTTCTTGCTGCCAGGCGTCAGTGCCGTTGGTCTCGCGGGAGATCCGAGTGCAGCAGATCGTCTCCGGTTCCTCTGCCATCACCAAGGCAGGCAGGAATGAGAGCAAAAACACACGCTGCATCTTTAGGCCATGCTCAGCCGCTGCTGGTTTTTAGCAGCAGCAAATCTACAGGCATACCATGCCTCAGGCCACTCAAATAAAAAGCTCAAGGCAGATGTAATGCCTGGTAACTCAGCTGGCACAAACACGGCATCTTCAAGTTGCTGACACCCGCGCGACATGCACAAAAAGCTTTTCAGTCAGAGAACAGGGGCTGAGACTCGTTAGCAGAGCAGCTGCCTTCTCCCTGCTTTGTCTAAGTTATTAAATCACCCTTAATGAAGTTTGCTGGGTTTTGTTGTCCTGGGGGAGCACAAGCAAATCTGCCTGCCTGCAGAGGCTGGACACCAGAGAAGGACAAAGGGACAATGGGACGGCAGAGTGTGGAACAAAAGGGCAGGAAATGTTGTTAGCGTCAGCAACGTCTTTCTGGACTCTACGGCCACAAGGAAGGGATATGAAAACTATAAACAAAACCTGCTGGGCCAGAGTAAGGCTGAAATTCTGGGACAGCGGTGTGAAGAAAAAAGAGTTGGGGTCTGGCTGCTGACACGGCGCATGGAGCTGCACTGGTGCTTCTCCCTCGCCCTGCGCCCTGCTATTGGTGAACGCACGTGCGCAAAGGATCTCCTTCCCCTCCAGGTGCCTATAACGGCAAATGTTGTGCTAGGGAACAAACATGCAAACATGTCATTTCTCTGCTAAATTTGGTGAAACAAGGTGCGCTCAGTTTGGCTGATGTGTTTGAATGTCCCGTCCACGCGGCACGTTAATGGCGCAGTTAGAAAGCGTCTGTGTTCATTTCATAGTGTTATGACTAGCTCCATTCATTTAGGAAGTGAGAGGAGCAAAATGTAAAAAACGGAAAAAGCATTACAGTGACCAGTGCTTCCAGAGACCCTCAATCAAATTACCAGGCATCTCAACCATGCCACATAATGAGATGTCTCTTTTTCTTCCTAAGCTGAGCCACCTAGCAATGAGCAAAACACATTCTGCTTAAATACAGCACCTACCTTCTACTTACCTCTTAGGCAGAAATTTTAGATAGGACAGAAGTCATTCACAGAAACATCTGATCTACCTAAGTCAAGCACCCAAATTTAAGTTAGAGCCTCTCTTTGGACGATTTCAAAAGGACTGAGCTCTCTCCAGTGACTCTACAGGGAACTTGAGCCCCTTCTAAAACAGAACTGCTTCACTGGAAATCTAAAATTTAGATGCAAGTTAAGCCTCAAAGACAAATTAAAGTATTGAACATAACCCTGGCCACTTACATGAGCTTAAGAGGGGAATTCTAAATATGGAGCTCATGCTAAGGGGGAAGGATGAGGGCCCTGTCCAGCAAGGAATGGAAGCAGCAGAAAATGAGAGCCCTGAACATTCTGACCCTGTAAAGTTTGCGATTCGCTGAGAGCAGGCACCATGACACTCTGCTTGCAGTCATAATACACCATGGCAGCCAACGATTAAAGCAGACACGTTTACAATTCATACAGAATCACTCAATAGTTGACACTGGAAGGCACCTCTGGGGATCATCTTGTCCTACCCTCCTGCTCCACGCAGGGGCAGCTAGAGCAGGTCGCTCGGGGCCACGTCCCGTTGGGCTTTGAAGATCTCTAAGGACGGTGGCTCCACAACCCCTCTGGGCAACCTGTTTTTTTCCAGAGTTTGCCATCTCTCACCATATACACTCGGACTCAATCATCTTGAAGGTCTTTTTTAACCATAACGATTCTGTGATTCTACTTTTTTTTTTTTTTCTGGTTAAGTGGTTAGTAAACCATCAGCCTTCCTGGGATGGTTCTGAATCTCTACGATTTGGTCAATTAAAACTTGTATTGAAACTCTTTACCAGTTTCCAAGTCCTTCCATTCTCCAGACTTTTCTTTTCCTTCTTGGAGCAATAGCTTTTATTCAGTTGCTTCATTCTGTAATGCTCATAATTAATGTTCATTAAGCTTGAGTGTTTTAATGAAACAGAACTGTTACAAAATGTACTTGTAGAGATTGAGGCAGAACAACCCCCCTTCCTGATTGTACAAACAATGTAACAGAGAATGCCTAGCATCTTCTCATAGCTCCAGGTCAGAAAGCAGATAGGTGAGAGAATCTGCTTGTTTTCCAGTCAAGATTTCTGTAGTTGTTGACTCCCTTAGAAAGGATCAGTCCTGAAAGAGCTAAAATGGGGATACACATTCGATTTTGAAATTACTCCTAATTAAATGTTACTCCTTGTTTCCTCAAATGCTAATATAAACTGCAATATTATTATTCTCACCCAATGACACATTTTCAACTTCCCTGCAGTATCTCAAACAGATCATACTTACAGAGGGCTCTTCTCCCCTTCTGTGGATGGATTTTGCATTTCATAACATCAGTTAAGTCCACATCTAAAAATGAATAAAATAAGCAGTATAAATAATTGATCTTTTCCAGAGCTAAACCGGAGGACTTGGGAAGTCTCTTCTAAAGGCACCATCTTCTCAGATTAGCTGTAGATTGCACTTGTGATTACTGGTTCCCATATTAAAAGTTTACTAAAAACTAAGCGCAACACCACTGGCAAACACAGCATGAAGTGATATCCAGATGGACCCGGTCCAGCACTAGGCCTCACGACAGCTATCAGAGCAGAAATACACACAAAAATAAGATTATGAAGAAGAGGTTGGTTTCAGGTCAGCATGTGGTGAGTGGGTGAAATGGCAGTAAGAAACATATGCTAAAATGTTTACAGCAAGCCTTGGCACTATCAAGGGAATGTATATGGTATGTTGAGAGATAGATAGCATTTGTTACTATGCTTGCTTTCCTATAGCTAAGCTTGGAATCAAAGCTTCAAATTCACAGTTTTGCTGTTTGAAAGATTTATAGCTGCTGCGGTCAGGAGAAAAGGGCATGCAGAGCCAAAACACAAGTCAAGAAGATTGGGATCTGGGGCTGCTGCTCTACCAGATGAAATTACTAGGCCATGCAGGCTTCTGCTAACAGCCAGGAGTAAGCATAATGGAAGAAAAGTAAATTATCTAGCAATATACTGCAGGACAACTGCAGGTTTGTATTTGTTAGTGATACCATCTAACTCAAGTATATTTACACTCATAGGATTTGCCTTTTAAGACATCCTACGCACAGGGTGCTACAATGAAAGAGATGGAGATGCCCAACCTAAGCTTTTCGATTCCATTGCCTGCCCCATCAATCACCCAGGATTGCTCACGAATATAGGTCTGAGTCCTTACCGCTTAGAGAAAGGGGTTCATCTCACCCAAAACTGCGTGGGAGGCAGGGATCTGGTCTCAGCTCATTGCCCAGCTTCTCTCTACAGTCAGTGGCAAGACACAAGCACCTCCGGAGAATGAATCACCCTTTCACCTAAAGTGGGTAGGATGAATCATCCCCAAAAGACATCCCTTTCTCTCACTACAAAGAGAATTGAGATGACTAGCTTAGGGCAGATGCTGGAGCTGGGCAAAATGAATCCTCCCACAGCTGTCACACTTGGGCAGTGATGTTTGCCCTCCATTCACCGTAGCCTCTTTGACAGGCCCAAATGATAGGTGCTCTGATCATTCTTACAAACTAAAACACTTTTTTTCCCACACAGAATCACAGAATGGTTCAGGTTGGAAGGGACCTCTAGAGGTCATCTAGTCCAACCCCCTGCTCCAGCAGGGACACCTGGAGCACGGGGCACTGGGTGGCAGCCAGGCGGGTTTGGAAAATTTCCAGACAAGGAGACCCCACAACCTCTCTGGGCAGCCTGTGCCAGGGCTCTGGCACCCTCACAGGAAAGAAGTTCTTCCTCACATGGAGATGGAACTTCCTGGGTTTCAGCTTGCACCCATTACCCCTTGTCCTGTCACTGGCCACCACCGAGAAGAGTTTGGCCCCATCCTCCCTACATTCTCCCCTCAGGTACTTGTACATGTTGATCAGATGCCCTCTCAGTCTTCTATTCTCCGGGCTAAACAGACTCAGCTCACCTAGTCTTTCTTCATAAAAAGACAATTTTTCACAATATTTAAGTTATACTTCGAGTAGGCAAGCAAAATATGGCCTACAATTCAAATGAAGAAATTGGGCATAACTGTCATAGCTTTGCAGTCGTGTTTTTGACAGAGATCCATGGAAGTACGATTCCTTCCAACCTGAAGGTCGTGGAAACACACCTGTCTCTTCAGAGAGCACTTCTCACTTCCATCACACAGGAAAACCTGTTACCAACTCTCTGGGCTGTTATGCAGACAGTTATTTGCTGCTTCCATTAGCGGAAATTCACGGGGCACCAAAGAAATGATCTTCACCAAGTGCCATTTCGGGCCGGCTACCTTCAGTACTGGCTCCTGGCCGTGGGAAACAGATACCACTCGCTCAGCTGCACAGCCCCACATCCTGTGTGCTCGACACTTCCATACGCTCGGTCTCACCCTGCTTGCCTGAAAGATCTTGAGCAAAAATGATTAGCATCTCTGGGTCCCCAAACGACCCCTTTTCAAGAGGTATCTAACAGTCTCCTTTTCTTCACTCCTGTTTCAGCAAAGTGTTCATCACCCTTCTCAAAAAAAAATGTACCAAATTTCCCTCAGAAACAAAAGTTGTCAGCTGAGCTCAAACCTTCCTCCACCCTAACACCTTCTTTCTGATAATCATTACAAAACTAGAGGAAAGGATTATTTTCCTAATTCAAAGATCATGAGGCAGGAAGAAGAAGCCACCCCAACTATTATCAAAACCAAAATCCATTTTGAGACTCTACTTTTCTATGGTCATATCGTTCTGGGCTTAGGGCACTCGGCCTGGTACAGAAGCATGCTGAGTAGAAAATGGAACAGCAGGAGAATGTCAAACGCTACTGCTACACCTCCATGAAGAAATTAACAGAAAATAATAGAGAAAGAGAACATCTCATTGCTTATTTAATGCTCTGAAAATAAATGTCTAATGATGCAATCCTGGTAAAAGTTTTCCAAGTTTTCCATCATCTCCAAGAGTGAGTAAAGCAGCAGTTATGGGGAACTGTCTGAATTGCAGTGAGTTTTACAGTTTTCTGGACTTCTTAAGTGCCTTTGCTTTCACAGTACCAAGTCAGATTATGACTCCATCTAAAGTACAGTCTTTTTTTAAGACATCGAAAGGGAACCTTTGGGCAGTTGGATTTTTCAGATAACATCTTAGAAAAAGGTTTCTTTTACTCAGGTTTAGAAAGTATATTGCTTCAGCAATATACTGAGCGACCAAGAAAGCAAAAATGAATAAAGCCTCAAACAGTATGCATTTTCTCATTAACTGCATCACATTCATCTTTAACATATTTATATATTTTTTTTTTCCTTTTTAACCTCAAACCATTGAGAATCATGGCAGGAAACACAGCGCTTGTCATGCTGACTTCTAGCACATCCAGCATCCCATCTCCCACTGCTGTTGCAAAGGCAGGGGGAAGGAACTCCATCCACCTGCTGCACGGATGGAGCTGAAGATCTGGATCACCCTCTGTCACCTGCAGCTTGAGAAGTGGGCAACGTCAGCTCAAGGACAGTAGCTCCCAGCAACACCCTTCTAAGAGTGATGCCGATTAAGAGCCTTTTTTTACAGTCTCTTGAGGACTTAGTTCTTCTGTCTCAGTTAGCGATGTGCTGACTGTGCCAGATGTGAGAGAGTTCTCAACAGCAGGAAAAGCCTGGGCCACAAGTGCAACACGTTGGGGCACACTCTCTTTTTCCAGAGGAGCTTGCAGGGTCAGCAGCTCAGGCTCTGCCTAAGTGTGATCTCCTGGCAGGGCCACATCAGCAGAACGAGCAGGCAGGGCCAAAGAACGGGCATCCACACAAGATGCTCTGAGGGGCTCGACCTCAACCCAGCGGCCCTGCGGACTGGACGCGCATTCGTGAGCAGAGAGCACTGAGGGTGCTACCAGAGCGTGCTGTGCCACCAAGTGCCAGGCACTAGGCAGCCTGGTCATACGCTCCAAGACATGCACCGAAAGGCAGTAACTGCACATGAATGCAATATTCACTCAGAAATGAGTTCCTAATGTGAACTAAAATGCCAGCTTTGCTACTGCTCATTCGTTCCCCCTGAGCTACCAACAGTCCGGCCGCAGCTGGTGACCAACGCGAAAGCTGTTTCAGTGCCAGCCACTGTGCCAGGGTTGGCAATGGAGTCCACCTCCTTTCACTCCCTTCACGACCTACCACACGCTCCTTATCATGTCCCTCAAGGAAGATGAAGGAAGCCAAGTGGTGCTAGCATCTAGTATGGCCCTTTGCTTCCCACTGAAATTGCTTCCCCACCAGGAACATCCTCAGCAAGTGCCAGTCCTTCCTCTCCACTAAGAGGCTGCATCATTATCTCTTCTCATTGAGCCTCTTAAATCTGTGTTCCCCTCACAATATGATTCAATGTCCCATCTTCCACTGACCAGAATCCTGACTATGTCAAGCCAAAAAAAGAAAAAAAAAAAAAGAAAAAAAATCTGCCCCAGTCTTTCCTGCCACTTGCTGAAGCCCCCCCAAGAATTTTGATGAGGTGGGTGATCTTAACAAGAGCGGGTAAAAGACAAGCAAGAAATAAGCTACTGCAAGATACACGGAATGCACTGATGCAGCATGGAAATCCCCAAATGCAGCCTGTCAGTGGCATTTAGATAAAATGCCATTTCAGCAGCAGGAAGTGGCTTGCTTTTGCTTTGTTTTCCTTTCCACCCTCTCCCACACCAGATCATTCTCTTTTTCTTCTAGAGCACTTCCCACCCATGAGGTATTAGAGGCTTCAGAAAACACAATCAATCTAAAAAACTAATTCTACCTCCTTAGTAAACTTGGATACTTTTAACAGAAAACTGCAATTTAGGCCACTTAACTCTTTGTGACTAGAGACAAACAGTCTTAATTTGCACCTCTGAAACACAATTAGTGTGATTCTTAGCTTAATGAAATAGAGTTTTAATTTGATTTGCGTTCACAACATTTCTATTTCTCTAGCACTCCCTCTACAAGCACAAAAATATGCAGGCCCGCGCGCGGCCGGGCGCGTTCGCAGCACGCAGGTTTGCACACAGGAAGCACAACGGGAAGAGCTCAGCTCTTGCCTCTTGCAGAAGAGCCTTCCCCGAGCAGCGCAAGGCGGAAGAGCACAGAGGCTCCGCCGCGCTAGAGAGTGGCCGGAGGTTCAGCCCGCGCAGCCTCCTCCGCTGTGGCCGCACGAGACTGCCAGATCGTTTCTCTAGATGAGACTCTACCCTCTTTGCAGGAAACACCCAGGTGACATCCCGGCGAAGTCTGTAGTTCACAGGGTGGCTTCTCTCCAACCTGTGGGTCTAGGCCCGCTCGCAGCGCCAGGGGAAAAGCCCCCGCAGGAGGGGCAATGATGTGCAGCAGGAAACACCGAGCAAACGAAAGCACGGAGACTACAACTGTAATCAGAAGCTTCGGGCAAACGTTGATCACAGCAAAAAGACCCTACAGATCTGCCTGTCTCTGGTACTTAGAGACCCCACAACTAGCAAGAACTGAAGCCAGGCCCTGCTGGCCGAGACTCCCTGGGAGCCCCAGCGCCCGCCCCGCGTTAACGCTGCCCTCCAGGCGCTGCTGCGGCGCTTGCCTTCTGCTCCGACTCTCCTCTGGGGTCACAGGCTCCACGTTTGCATTCGTTTTCCTGACGCTACCTTTTCCCAAACGGAAAGGCTGCTCCATTACGTCAAAGGTATCCCAGAATATCTTCCAAGCACCCTTCTGCGTTTTTATATGGCATTCCTCTGGTTTGCTGCAGACTTCCTACACTTACTACACTTCCTGCTCCTACACGTTCCTACACTTACTGTTGATAATGTCTTTATGAACTACAGACACATAACAGTGCCAAAGAGCAAACCAGAAACGTGTGGAGCCTTTCTCTAACACACATGTTTTTGCCACAAAATAACTGACTCAGGAAATCAAACAACTAGTGGCGTTCATTCAGAAACTTCAAAATAAATGTAACTGTGGCAGTAATATTCCACAAAGGTTATTACCCAGATTTATGCAGCATAACAGAACTGGAGATTTATGGTTCTAATACAAATGTGCTGGTACATGTTTCTCCATAAACATTTGTTTTGCACTTCTAATTTGTGTTTTGTGTATTTGTGACACACAAATATTTTCGATATAGTACATGCATAGATTATGCCTAATAGTGACAAAGCAGCATGACCTTTCTGATGGCAGAATTTCATTTTTTTCTTTCCAGGTATCTGTCTTCTCTGTGCTGCTTTCATTTCTGCTTCCTGGAAGAGGACACGATTTGTTTGTCTGCCCCGATCTTTCTCTACGGGTGGGACAGAGGCCAGGTGCGAGCCAAGACGCTCACCGTGACGCTCCTGCCCAGTTCCCTTTCGGGGGGTCATGCACACAGCTCCTTCTGCCCAAGTGGTGGCACGTTGGCAGTCTGCAGGAAGAAGTATCTGGATACGCTAAGGGACATTTAACTGGTCCTCACACGCTCCAGCAACAGTCTGCGCTTCCCACCACAGCTACCTGCTTTGGGAGGGCGGCCGTGAGGGTGAAAGGGGCCATTTGGGGGCCAAATCCAGCCTGCGGCTTGAAGGGGCCATCGCCCTGTGAGATATAAAGGCTCGGGGTGCAATTGCTGTCCCAGTGTCTTGCCATTTTTAAAAATATTTTCCCTGAAAACCTATTTAGTTGGCATACAGACACTCCACTTTGCTGGCACTGTCAAGCACTTCGAACTTGTCCAATAACCTGGCTAGATTTCTAGGATCTCAGCCAAAGACACCCATGGTTGGTTCGTTTTCTGGCCAAAGTTATGAAGAGAGATTAGGGAGAAGGCAGAGATGGCAGAAATACCAACTACAGAGAGTAAGGCTAGATTTCATACCATTACAGACAAGAATAAAAAACTGTAAGATATAAACAGGGCCTAGTGAGACAGTTCATAGAAAGTTAGAATTCTACCAGCTGTAATTTCACATAACAGATTTGCCAGTGAATATATTTGCTGATATATTTTTAACACAGAACAGCTACGACTGAATTTTAAAAGAAGGGACATTCCAACAGATTTGCAAAATGCAAAGTCCACTGTAAGTATAAACTGAACTGCAACCACCAGGACCCAGCACTACCACTTCCTAAATAAACGGTTAACTTATTGCTGAGCTACCAAAACTCAACTTCACGGAAAAAAAAACACATGTATTCACAGACATAGGAAATGCAAAACATTCTGGAAGAACATCTGGAGTATCTGGAGAGTACTGAAACTCTTCTTGTTTGGTTGTTAAACAAAAAAAAAAAAAAAAAAAAAAGCCTAAATCTGTACACAAAATTGGAATAAGAAAGCCTAAAGTACATGTCCCACAAGAACAGACCAAGAAATAAGAGATAAAGTGCCTTGCATGTCCTTGTAGTGGCCTCTTAAGATGAAATCAGACCAAGTATCACTAAGATATTTCTATGACTGTTAGTACAAGTAAGTCTCCAACACAACACAATCACCAAATTTGTTTGAACAAACATCGAAAAGCATTTCCAGTACTCTGGTCAGTTTAACATGTAAAATCATCAAGCATATGAACCTTTGTAGGGTTCACATAACTGTTGTTGGTATTTCTTTAGAATTTCATCTCTTTTCACTTTAACGTTTTACAGACTAAAGTGGGTTGTTCAAGAAGCATAGGCAGAAGACTAGAAAAATTAAGGCTCTTGTAAGCAATGGTCACAAACTTCACTTTTCTGGAGTCCAGGGCTTTTCACCACAATTTTCAAATAACTGCAGCCTAAATCTACTGGTTTGTTTTCAGCAACAGCTTCTGATCAGTCTTTAGAACTGATGTCATCTAAAGGGTTTCAAAAGTTTATTTAAAAATAAACAAACAACAAAACTAAAAAACTACAACTTCAGCAGGGATGGTAGCAACAACCACAGAAAACACAAATGCTAGGCAGGCACAAAGGGCAAATACTAGCGCTGAGTTCACCGCAGCATTCAGCACTCAAAAACACGAGCTTAAATGTCACAGTATTGTCAATTCTCCAAGCACTGACAGGCCTTATAAAACTAGTATGTTTTTACAGGCCAACTTTATCCGAATCTCACTTCTTCTAAAGTAATTTTCTCAGGGATGCAGTAGAAGATTGAGAAAGCATCCCCAACTATTTTCCCTTTTTTATAAAAAAAAAAAAAATGCACAAGCAGCTCTCTCTCCTGACCAATGCGCCCCACTCTCTGCTTTTTGCTACTGAAGGCTCAAGCAATGGAGTTGGCTTCTCCTCCCCACTCAGAAGAATTTGCTTTTCTCCCATCACACCTTCCCAGAAACTCAGAGGGGACCTGCCAACCTCAGCAGTCAAACCTCCCCCAAAGGAGGGCGATAGGAGCGAGAGGAGAGGCTGGTGGTGGCAAGCGCAGCCACCTTCCCACGGGGAGGACTGCGTTATGGCCAAGACCTCTTGCTCTCCTACCAGCACTTACCTGCATTTCAGCTACTTTAGGTCACAGTCCACCACCTAATCAAAGCCGCTTTCAACAACAGCTGAAACTGAGATATTGAGCTGCAATATCAGCGTGAGCACCAGTTCCTATGTCTGCTGGCTCTGCTAGAAAGGCAGGACGAAAAGCTGGATGTGAAGGCTGTGTCAGACCAAAAGGCTAGTGAAGCCTGAAGTCCTCTCCAAACAACATCCAAACATACGGATATATCTCCCAAACATATAAAAGCAAGAAAGAGACTATTGACATGGACATGGATATTCCTCCCGGGTTTCAGATGCCAACAGGTGCCCCAACACCAGAGTGAACCCCCCGCTGGGGCTTTGGACCCCAAAGAGCAGATGAAGGGTGAGCGTGACGGGGGAAAAGAGGGAGGATACTGAGCATGCAAACAACAGTTTTATCTGTGTTACTGCTAAAATTTGGACTTTCCTTTTCTGCAAATAACAACAATGTGGATACATAATGATTCTTGGATTAGCGTGTAAAGATTTTAATTATAATAACAATAAATTCCTGATTTTTTACATGTTTCCTTTTTGCCTGTAAACATGATTTTGAGCATAACAGCACAAATGTGGAATTTGGTCCCGTTTCCCACCTGTAGCAACAGATGCTGCTCTCTGTTGTTATCCTGTATTTTAGAAGAACAAAATCTGAGCAGTTAATAGCGGTAATGTTACTGTTTCCACGTTTTTAAGGATGCGCAGATACGAGAATGAGAACTAGACACAGCTTTATCAGGCCAGTGAACTCATGAGGACAACACCTATTTTTCAAGTGCAGTATATCGCTTCCCCTGAAAACACAACATGATCGTCTGCGCATAGGGATCTCACAATGAATTAAAATGCATCATTAGAAAAAAAAAAAGTATATGTCATAATATTTATGACATATATTGCGTGATTAAAAAAAAAAAAAAAAGTGGAAAGATTCATTCTTTTAAACAGTCCCAAATTTTCTTTTTAAAGAAAAGGTTAAATTCTGTGAGAACATTTCTGAGAAGGGAACCAACCCAGTGCTATGACACCCTGAAATGGGGCATTATAAAATTGCCCCATCAATGACATTCTACTCATTGCCATTACATTTTTTTTCCCTTTTTTTTTTTTTTCATTTTGCATTGTTTCCATCTGCTCTGACCTTCACCAAATATTCACCTCCCATTCTCAATTTCTCCATGTTTGGTCTCAATCTAGAAGTCACTTTGCATTGGAAAGTGTGAGCAAAAGCCTTTCTGGGCACTCTCCAGTTCTGAAAAGGGAAAATCTAATAATAACCCTTTATCCTATTAAAAAGAAACAAAATTTTTCAACACAGAAAATAAACACAGACTGTAACTGAAACTCAGCAAGACAAGTAGTTCTTTATGAGGTACACATATGCTTACAAAAACAAAGCAAGGAAACAAGGAGTTTGCTAACAGCATTAGGAGTGAATTAAACACAAATCAGAGTTTGACAGTATCTGTGGGGAATGAAGCCACGGACATCAGCTTAAAACACATGAGACTACCACTTGACCCCAAATCAGTGGCTGTTTTAATAGCAAAGCAGTAGCAATGTCAAATCCCTATGAAAATTCGGGTTGCTAAAAGATGATGTCAAGCAATGGGTATTACTGCGCAGGCAGAAAACACCTGGTTACTCCCCCAGCCTCACGGAGAAGCTCCGGGGCGAAGCGTCCGCTGCGCTCCAACACTGTGTCCAAACCAAAGCCCCACGGGCAGTTCAGCTAATTTAAACGAGTCACACAAGTGTAAGTGGAGCAAGTGAGAGCTTGCTAGGGAAGGATACCTTTATTTAAATGTATTTTCCCCACCTAATCTGGCGTATTACAGAAGTACTCTTCCACCTCCCAAGATTATAGAGATGACAGCAGGAAACTGTAGCCTAAAATCTGCCAGGATTTCCCGCGCAATTCTGGGAAAGCTCTGCCTGTGTGGCCACTTCTGGGGCATCCTTAAAATCAGTTCCTTTTCTCTCATATTCAGTTCTTCCCTTTAGGTCACTGGAAAATTAGAATTAGAAATGACAATACATCTGTGCTGTCTCCCCAGTGAAGGATACACTGGTTCCCTCCTTTGACATCAAATCCTATCTGGAAGTATCTCTTTCCTACCTTTCTTTCTGCAGTGAAAAGACTTGAGCAGCGATTTCCTTTGCCTTTATGGTTAACACTTACCCCATCAAAGCAAACGAGTTGGTGCAGATGACCCACAGTGTTAGGATGAGCTGCACCGAGGGGCACAACTCAAAATAATGCCAGCTGCCGTGTCTAGGAATCCAAAATAGGAAACGCTTTTCTGCCCCTTATATCATACGGATTTCAAAGCTGACTCAGGGAGAATTCTCAGGGACGCAAATAAACCATAAAATATTCATGTTTGCAATTCCTTAATGAAATGGCACTTTTCAAGCTATCGCTAAGTGCTACGCATGTCAGAAATGTTTACAAGAGACCCTCTTCTGAATTTCTCTTTACTAGCCATTTAAAGACACTTTTGGGGAGCTCATGTTTAAATCAGCGACAAACCCAGCAGTTTTCAGTGTGCTTCAGGTGATCTGGAGTATTTTGCATTACTTTCTCACTAGTCAAGAGATTAAAAAAACACCCAAAGCTCTGATTTGTCTCTTTCCTTAGTTCTTATTTCTTTGGAACTAAGCAGAATAAACAAAAGCATCACCATTTTTTTTTTAATGCTAATAACGAAGACATCGGAAGCCACTCGTATTGCTGAGCACTGCAAATGTGTGCCAAGCTTACACAGCCTTAGAAGACTGGGATATGAAAACACCCATAGTTTTTCTGCTAAAATGTACAAAAAAGTAGCAAGAAAAAATTGCAACTAGGACCCAACTAGACTATTTATATCTATATATATTTAGAAAGCAAGAAATTCCTCTCCATTGAGTAATAGTGGATACAATATTAAAATTTATCGGCTGTTGCTGTAGGATACAGCATCAAGGCAAACTTGGTTGTTCACCATCTTTTCTGTATTCCGATTACAAACAGGCTCTTATCACTGTATTTAAGTCATGAATCAGACATGATTTTTAACCCTTTTTCCCTGCCATGCTCTTTAGTTTATTCATCATCTTTACACCAAAATCAAAGAGATCTCATGCTAACGTGTGGGCCTGTGTATTAAAGGAAAGGAATACAGTGAAGTCCTGGTTTCTACTCACTTATTTAAAGAATAAAGGCACAGAAAAGTGTTCACTTGTTAAATGGGGCCTGTGCAGCTCAGGGGACGAGATGAGGACACGCCAGAGAGTTGGCTGAAGTGAGAGCTGGAGAAAAGCAACTCGAGGCAGAGGTCTCGCCAGAAACCTCCTGACCAAAGTGCCCACAGGTCTGACTAGAGGACTTGCTGTTGTCTGAGGTATCTCGGGGGTTAAAGTTGAGCCAGAGTGGCACTAAGATTGAGTGATATGGAAACCAGAGAGCACTCCTGAATGTAACTATTCCCAAGTGGATATGCTTTGGTTTCAAAGCAAAATTAGCATAAACACAATAACAAAGAAGGAATTAACATTCTGCCCATCTGGCATGCTCGTCTGCAAATCTCTAGAATACTTCGGCACGTTTTATTTTTAGTTTTTGTAGCATATAGCCTATCCAAACAGAAAACATACTATTCAAAATACTATTAGAAAGAGATCCAAACAGGTTGGAATAATCCTCTCTTGGGTACCACACACATTTTTTAACTGAGATGCATCTCATGTAGGGCCTACTTAACAGCATGAAAGTATCATCTTTTTATTAGTGCTTAGGATCCTGTGTGAGCAAACCACATAAACAGTGCTTACCATGCCCAAAGGACACCTTATAGGAAAGTTACATGAGTTGTACTCTTTGGATGGGATCTACATCACCAAACTGTAGTGAAATTAAGCAACGGTCAGGAGTTTTCAGAAGGCAATTCGTTCCAGTTTTTACAAGCTGCTATTTTAAGAGAGCATGAAATTGGATTAAATTGCTATCTCCACATCCCATGTTAAGTAACAATCTACATTAGTTTTTGGACAGACCAGGAAAGCAATCCAGACCTGATGGTCCTTCTGTTTGTCTCTCTGTTTTGCATTTATTTCTTCCAACCCACCAAGTGAACTGCAATGGGAAGGAAAGATTTGCTGTAATTTCCTCTTTTGTCTACCCTTCCTTCTCAGAAAGAAGCATCTCTCAAAAAGAGACACCTCTTTCCTGAAACCCAAAGAGGAAAGTTCCGGATCATCTTTTTATATTCTCTGAAAACCACCTCAAGCGATGCTCCTCCAGTCCTTCTGGGGCTTGCTTCCCCAAGGTGCTTCCTAACCAGAAAAATACATTTCCCACCTAAACAACCCCAAAGTATAGAAAAACAGGCAAAAAGCAAACCAGAACAAGGATTCTAAGTATATTCTACTTCTCACCGAAACAAGGAATGGACCGTGACTCTTTAATAAAAGGTAAACCTGAAAAGTTACTCACACATTTTGATGCTTGCCTTTTCAGTCCTGTCCCTGCAGCTCTGTCAGTCAGAGCACTGCACTTCCAACAGCAACTTCCCTCCCCTCCCAAACTACTGGCAATTCAGTCCATGAACAGTGTTTTTCTCGACCGCAGCAGTTTTCCACGTCAGGACTGCGAGGCCATCACACTATTGCTTTTACCACAGAACAACAACTATTTTGTACCTCTATGTAAAAATTAATTAGCAAGCAGAAAAAAAAAAAAAAAAAGAAAGAAAAAAGAGAGAGAAGTTGTACTATTCTTTCCTGAGTTGTTTTTTCTTCTTCCAAAGCACTTAAAAGCCTCAAAAAACAGGCCAAGCACTTAATAATAAACAAAGAGCTGCAGAACTAAACATCGAGAGGCCAGAAGCGGGCAGGAAAGGCTTCTCGCTGGGATATTTTCCCCTGCTCCGCGGCAGGAGCTGGCGAGGGCCCTCGGAGCGCCGCTGGCTGTACAGTTGGGCTACTCACCCCCACTACCGCACGTCGGCTGCCGCACGTCGGCTCCCTCCGCGCTGCTGGGACAGCGTCGTGCCCAGGCAAAGGGCTGCTCTTCACTGACAGACAGCTGCGAGTTTAAGCTTTAATTTTTTCCAACTGCGAAGGTATCTGGGGCAGGGACTGTCACTTGCAGTACTGTGCCCGTCATGTGCCGCTGTAGGCACGTCAGTCCTTCCGCCACCACCCTCGCTCCAGAGCCTCTCCCGACCCTTCCTTAGATCCCACCCAGCGCTTCCAGCACATTGGCCCACCGGAGGCAAACTGCAACCCGCTCACCCTCATTCAGGCCTTTCTGCTTTGAAGTTTTTCCAGTGCTGAACTTGCTACTCGCAGGAAAAATCCTTGCGGTGAGTTCCCCGGCACGGAGAGCAGCATCGCCCTGTTCCAAGCACTTGGCGCACACGCCTGGGCCAGGTGCGTATGTGGCAAGGGAGGAGGACAGGAGGCGGGTGCCCAATCCAACGTCTGTCCCTTTCCACTGGTCACCTGAGAGCCCAGGCTGCTGATTTTGACACCAAGGTTAACTCACAAGCCAATTCCTCCCCGCGCATGGCCTGACCTCTCGCTGCGTTGCCTTCCTACCCCTTCGCGTGGTGTGATGTCCTTTGATGTGACCAGCCTGCGGGAGAGGCCTCAACAGCCCACATTCAATATGAGAGCAGTATCAACTCCAAAAAACAGAAACAACCTTCAGAAAACGAAACAAGTCAGTTAGCTTCCAGAAAGCAACTCCGCTTGCATGGCCACCTCCTGTCGTTTCCCCTTGTGCCAGTTCTTTGACTTTACAGTTCTTAAACTAATCAACTCTTCTTCCACCTTAAACAGTAATTTCCATGCGGTACCGTATTAAAAACTTCAGAGGAATCCAGAGAGACCAGAGCTAGCACATCTTTCCATTTCTAGAAAATCTATTTTCTTATTTAAGAAAAGATATCAGGTCATTCTGACATGACCTACCTTAGTAAAATAGACTGTGCCTCATTCTCCTTCTGCTCACCTCCCACGTCTTTAAGTATTCTTTCCTTCAGAATTTTTCCTAGGGTTATCAAGGAAACTAACTTTGCCTAGATCATATTTTCCATTCCCTTAGAAATACATATTATTTTCAATAGTTTATAGCTACAGAAATCCTTGAAAAGCTTTAGAAACAGACCTATGTTTTTAATTAGGCATTAAAAAAAAGGCACATTTAAGAAATTCCACTCCCGTGGCAACCTAGGAAGTCAACCCGACAGCAGGAAAGAGTGATCGCTCTTAAAATACGAGAGACTCAAAAACTGGAAGCCTCTTCTGAGATTAAAAAATGCTATGTGAAATAATGAGTAAAATATCCAAGACTTCTGAAATGCCCAGAGACCCCCCAATGAGAAGATACATATCAAGACACAGTTCAGGCCTCATCTAACTTGCTACACGAATCCCAAATCTGCACAAATCTGCGAGATGCTTCTGCAATGTGTTACCCAAACGCCTTTTAAGAGCTACGCAGGACCTCCCAGCGCTGCCCCCAGGACACCTGCTGGCAGCTGCTGACCGCGCTCACGTGGAGGTCCTTGTTCGCTGGGCTGCTCAAGCACTCGACCCACCCCAAGTCAGTGTTCTGAAGCACCATTCTCCTTATAAAAAACAAAAGTTTCTTTAAAAGATGAATTATCCATTCAAGAAAAACATGCAATAGGATGTAAGGCTTTTTTCTACTACAAGGCTTCTTACTCTTTCATTGCTTTTGAATGTCTATCAACTCACCTTACCCATTGCTGTAAAAGATTTGCAAAAATGCCTTAAGCCGGCATGAAGCACCCCCTTAGACTGCAATTTTAAGTGGTGTCTTTGATGCAACTTGGCATTTTTCTACCTTGAGCTGAGAGCAATCACCTTGTTAAAATGTGGCATCTGAGCTCGCTGCCTCCTTCAGGAACCTTGCTCCCAATATTTAAAGGTGACTTCGCTGTGCAGGTACCTTTGCACACAGAAATACTTACAGATTCATTCTTCAAACAATCAAACTGAGTAGCGCATCCTAGTGCTTGCAAAGTAGGTGTCCCTGTCGCACAGGGTTCAGAACGGACTGCTGGGTAAGATTCCTTCCGAAAACCACAGTTACAGTTTTAGGTTTTGCCTAAATATGTATCAACGAGCACCTAAAAAAACACAGGTTGAGCAAAGCATCTCAGCACAGGTACTGCACATGTGCACATGCTTTCCAGCCCTACTGAAACCAATAGAAAAAAAATCAGATTTCTCCTGATCGGAATTTTAAGACTGCTCTGATTTCCTAGAAGACCCTAGTCACTGAGAACTGCCCACGACTTCACCGAGGCCTGCAGGTGGTCAGTGTCTACAAGAGACTTTTACTGAAGTGTCTGAGTTTAGACTGAATACATATATGTAAAATTGAGCTCAGGTACTTAAAGCTTATCTTTCTTATCTGTCTTCTGCTACAAGAAACCTTGCATTAAAGCTAAAAATTACCGAAAACCTTTTTTGCTATTTATTCTGCAGAGACTAGTTTGCTGGTGATGCCCTTGATGTGAGGCATGACATGGCTGTGGGGTTTTGCCTTTTGTTCTGGTGCTTCAAGCCATCATGCTGTGCCTTGACTTTGAGACCAAGCAGGAGAGCATGCCAGGAAGTGCCTCCACCGCACAGGCCAGGCCTTGCAATGCCTGAAAATCCAGACTTGAAAGCCACGGGGCCACTTCCACTCTTACCTTCCTGGCTATCCAGAAAAAAGCGCTGCAGACAAGCTCCACAACAGAAGAAATGCAAAGCTTCCAAAAATTAAAGCAGTTTGTAGGCAACTGATTCTGAAGGCAGCTTGAGATGGTTTGGATTAAGCGTTAATCCTCCCAGTGTGTTTCAGTGAAATAATCATTCCCGAAATGTTCACTGTGAGTCTGTGGCAACTTCACTGTGTATCTCCCATGTAATATGTAGAGATTATTAACAATTAGGTACTGGATTTTTTTTTTAATTAAACACTGTAACAGCTTTAAAATAAAAATGCAATACGGAATATGAATACTTCATTGAACTGAATTTAAACTAGGTCAGGATAATGTTCCAAACTCTTGTAATGCCTTGATATAAGGGTAGCATTTAATTCCACAAAATCTCCAATTTATTCTTGTGCTTGCACAGAACATAATGTAGGTTAAACACTTGTAAAAAGAGACAAAAGTCAGTATGGTAAAGAAATAAAGTAATAACCCAGAGATTATTTAATTCTCCAGACATTTAAAATATCTAAAATTCTGCTTCTCTTTTCTCCCTAACTCCCTGCCCTTTACAGTCATTCCCATTAGCTATGTAGCAGCGTGTCCCCTGACCCTCTTCTCTGTCCCTTTGCCCACATTCAGGCTCTATTCAATCTGATTACTGTTTTCATTCAAGATATTACCCAGACTCAGCCTTTCATCTCTCCCTTTTGCAGATAAAGTCCTAGTTAACCCCACAGACTAGAATCAGCAGCTAAATACGAGAAAGAAAAAAAAAAAAAGGCGCTTAATGTAATACATGATCTTATTGAAAGGCCAGGTGCCTCCCGTCCTGCAATAACTGCACACGTGGTTATTGCAATGATACATACCAAGCAGGCACGGTAGGTGCTCTTAGTCTAGCACTACCAAGGGGATGATGAACACGAGGGCCTAAGGAACATGGTCACTGCATATATAACACGGCAGTGTATTCGCATACGATCTGTTCTGCCTTTTAATATACTTTGTAAACAGATAAGGAGATGTGAGAGAAGGAAAAGCAAGAGGGCAAGGCACAAACTAACGAATGGTGCTTTTTGTAAAGAACAAAATGCAAGACCACAATAAAGCAGGTAGTTAACAGAAGCAAGAACTGGCAACAACCATAAAGTTAGTGGTGCTACTTGCAACGCTGTCTCCTTCGTGGGTCACTCACGCAGCGTCTCTGCCAGTCACCTGCGGCACCAGCAAGTGCTTTGGTGGAGCAGACGTGCAGGGGAAGCCACTCAGGTAACTGACTTATTTGCTCCTTAACTAGGGTGCCAGCAGTATAAATACTACTCCAGATTAAGCAGCCCAAGCCACGCGGAGCCCTATGCATGCAACCCCGTGAGCTTCACTCAGTGAGGAAGCCACTAACTGCCCGGCAGTTAAAGGAGGCTCCGGGGCACCGAGCACGCAGGCAAGGGGAAGCTGTGAACAGCATTGCCTTCTACTCCTTCCACAGCTCCTCAGACCTCTTCTATCAAAAAGCTTCAAATGAGGAGAGGGCTCTGCCCATGTGGAGCAGACTGCACAGCCAGGGCTGCGCTGGGAAGAAACCCCTTGCTGGGGCGATACGCTGCCCTCCAGGGGAGTCTCAAATGCTGTTTTTCCTCTGTTGCTATGGGTTTCTTTGGGAGTGTGGGGCCAGACCCCACGGGGAAGAAGACATGGCTGTCTTGGGAGAGAAAGGGCACTTGTTTGTAATCCCTCGGTAAGAAGCAGCACTGAAACAGAGGGAGATGCAGGAGTGCTCCAGGTGCCTCTTTCCTGAGGTAGACCATGATCACCAGAAGGAAGGCGGATGACATGAAAAGCCAGCACAACTGCGAACCCTTTTGCGCCACAGCCTGGCTAGCCCTGGGGCCCGGCAGGGCGAATTTGCTGCTGGCAATTTCACCCCCCCTTCCCTGAGCGCAGGAAGATGCGCAGGAGTGAGCAAGACTGACACCCAGGTTGTTCTTCCCGAAGCTGCTCAGGATCGCGCGCCTGAGAGAAGCGAGGCAAAGCAAACACTGCACGAGAAAGCGCGTTCGCCAGCCCGGCCTGCTTTATTTTACGCATGAGCTTGTTCCCTCATAGCCGGAGCCGGGGAGGAAAAGGGTGCCAGGGAAGCGTTAGTCAAACGCAACGCTCATTTTTTGCTGAACTTTGTAAAAAGGGTCATCCTTGCAACCCCACCAGCAGAGAGGAAGCTGAGGGTTCCCCTCCGATGTCTGCATGTGACAAACTGTGTGGCCTCGAGCAGGACACGCCACCTCCTCTGCTCCCGACGGGGCAGCAGAGCCTCTACGCAGAGCTTCCCTTTCCCCGGGCACCTGCCTCACACTGCCCGGCTGCGAAGGTCACCCTTGGGGTGGAAACGCTCTACAAAAGTTGTCCTTTCAGAGAGGCCTGGACTTTTAGGCCTCACCATTCCCCGCAGACAAGCGACCCTCTCGCTAGGCAGCGTCCAGCCTGAGCTCCTGTGGCTCCAGAGCGGAGCCTGCGCGCAAGGAGAGGAGAAAACCTCTGCCTGACACAAGCAGACCTCACGCTGTTAAAAATGGCACGGGCCCAACACGGAAACCCGAGCGCGGGGCCTTGTCAGCACCTTGTTTCCGAGGCTGAAGGTCCCTGTGCTGCTCTGCCTCCAGTTTATTTCATCTTTGAAGCACGGCATTCAGTGCCAAGAGAACCTCACGCGTTACAGCAGTCATCCCTAGAGCCGTGTCGCCTTACTTATTTTATTTTTCACAGCTGAAATTTGGCACATGCATCCTGTCCTTTTTAAATAAAGCCTGGGAGATAAAAAGGAGCAAGGGTTTCTACCTGGATGGATCTAAAATAATAGAAAATTAGAGAAAGAAACAACTTTGGAAAGTAACAAATATAGGGACAAATTAAAAAAAAAATGCTGAAAACCTCATGCAAAATGCAGAGTTTAAACATTTTATAATGCAGTACCTTCATCAACTGAAATAGAACCCGGTCTGTGGATTAATTCTGAGGACTTAAGAATAAAGTTGAAAGAGAAATTTCAGAATCGGGCATATCTTTAAGTTTACCCTGCTACAAGACGGAGTATATATTATATAAGCAATATATATATATATATATATATATATATAAAAGCAATTCCTTACTGCACAGTGATGCACTGCACAGATTGCTGTTTCAGTTTCACATCTTTCCCAGCCCAGACACAGCCAGAATTGTACAACAAAGGCATTAACTGCACGCCGAGGAGGCAGCAAACAGCTTTAGGGATTAAACATTGTAGCTAAAGGACAAAACAAAAACTCTTCAAGCAGTATGGATTCCAGGACAGCAGCAAGTATGATCTGTGTTAATATGTTAAGAAAAATATTATGTTAGCACATAGTTAAGATAAATGTGTTAGTAAAATAACTAAACCTATCTTGAACATCTACAGTGGAACAAACCTGAGGGTCCCTTCTCATCTGGGCTGTGGTGGCAGAAGCCACAGGCACTTGACTGGCACCAGCTCCTGGGCACTTTCCCCGCAGGGACAGAGGCGCATGACGTGTTGGGCAGCTGTCCATGCTCACGTGTGACAGGCAACAGTTTTTGGCACAGTTAATTACTATTTTAAATCATTTTTATTTGAATAAATCCAGTGCAGGTATACATGGTTCCAATTTGGTATCTTTTAAAACTTGAGCTGCGTGAATTTTGTGTATTTATTTTTCTCTTTTTTTATATTTACTTTTCTTTTTCCATTCTAAAAGCAGGGCACGTACTACAAAGGTGCTAAACACCACAGAGCCTTTCACAAAGAGGAGCCTGCAAGTCACTGCCAGCCAGAGTCACAAGATTAGGAGCCGATATAACAGACGTGCCACCATATAACCTAGTAACATATTGTACCATCATCTACCTTCAGAGCATCTACTACAAATATTCAAACCAAACAAATCATTTCCTCACTTCACTTTAAAAAAGAAAAAAAAAAGAAAGAAAATGGCAGAGGAGATCAATGAATCTAAAAATTCTATTTACAATCCTAACCACGACAAAAAACGACGGGATCTGTGGCCACTGACAAGGCCCTTCATCTCTGTAGCTCAGCTGACACACCTGGGAGAGGCCAGAGACAAGGCCACTTAATGACTATGCGGAGACTTTCTGCAGGCAGATTATATCTGTACCTTGTTCGCTGGCACCAGGGAGTTGCACCTGGGTGGCAGAGCAACACTGGATGTCACACATGCAGAGTGACACATTTTAAAATTAGTCTGATGAGATTTGTAGAAAAAATAAGGCAATTTGCACAGGGAAACCAAGTGGTGCCAACCGATGGCCCCGCTGGCTCTGCTCTCCCTCAGGCGCCCTCCGCTCGGGGCCACGTGCTGAAAGGAGCTTTGGTTATTAAACTGTTTTAAATACCAGGTTGTAGCAGCCTGCCCATGAGTTCTCTCCTCTGACACCATTTTACTTGTATTTTTAATTGCATCCCAGTTCTGCCACGGTTTAGCACATGGCTGTGAACCACCCAAGTGCTCGCTTTACCCCATCAGCTACACAGAGCATTGTAGCAGAGGTCCAAATAGGAAGGCCAGAGAGCCCAAAGTCACTTGCACTGTTTTGCAAGTGGATTTTGCAAGACTGTTGGAGACAATCCAACACAGCACCAAGTTAAACCCCTCTCTTCTGCACTATATAGGTTGTACAGATCCTTACACTCCATCGCTATGCAGTAGCAATGAGGCCACAGCGGAGCGTGGTAATGCGTAACCACAGAAACGATGACAGAGAAAAGGTCCTTTAAATCTTTTCTTTTTCTTCTTCTTTCCCTGCAGTATGCTTTTGCTTAATTATAACTATGTGGAAACTGTTTTGCAAATGACTGATAATGCCAGCTCAAACTTTAGTGTTTGCGGCCAAACTTTAAAAGCCATTCAGATCCTTGGCTATAACAAATTACATTATTGAGTATAGAGGGGGATATTTTTCCCCAGCCCCTGCAGGCTTGCAGACACTCTTGCAAACTGATGAGAACACCAGTTCTCAGTTAAATCTGCTGTTCCCTTATTCCTAAATGCTGCAGCAAGTGAAGCATATGGCACCATTGAGAAACCTCCTGAAAGACAGACAGGAAGCAAACACAGAACTGGCTGGGAACACGCATGCTTCCCTTGGAAAATCCCCACTTTCTCCTCCTCCTTATGCTTCTTCCCTCTTTCTCACTCACTAGCGAGCAGCTTAGTCTGTCCAGGGAGGAACAAGTGACTAACCCTTTTTCCTCGCAATTAAATGCGCTGTCAAAATCTCTGAAGTGTCATGGGAACCCATGACACCAGGTGTGATTTTGTCCATTAGTTAAGTGGGGAAAAATAAAGGTACTTTGACAGGGCCCTAGCTTTTGCAGCCTTCACCCTGGCACAGCCCAAGAGACGCTATTCCCATGGGAGCTGAGCCAGTCTGAGCTTCTGGCCTCTTGTGACTTGTCCTCATTTTCCCCCATCTCGTATCTGTACAGCCTGGTACCTCCTAGGCTATTTTTTTTAATGGACTACTTGGATAGGGGGAAAAAAAAAAAAAAAAGGGAAACAGAACGGCCTGCAGAAGGTACAATTTAAGCCAGATCACATAAACAAAACCAAGCTGGGGAACAACTTATTTTTGCTGCTGGCAAATCTGATGAACAGGAACCTCTGCAGAGGACAAGTGGCTGAGGATGAACCACATGACAGCAGAGCTGCAAACAAATGCTCATTCAAAGCAGGCTGTCAGATTGAGCATAGCCCAGAAGACATTTCCTGTAAACATATTTTAAAGGCTCCAGTTTGCAATAATCGGTCTACAAACATGAGCAAAGTGTTCCTTTCTAGATCGAGATAGCTATGACCAGGGCCACAACCCTCCCCAGGGCTTCCCTGTGCTCTGCTGACCTTGTTCTCTGCCTTGCGGAGCAATCTCAGCCCACTTCCAAGATAAGCAGTAAAGGCCAAACTCTTTAAAGTCTTCTGCAAACTAAGAATCTATGATTTCCTCCAGCCTTCCTCCATACTCCACTCTAACACATTGGGTTGTCGGGATTTTAAAGAAAACAACACTCTTCCTTCTTAGAGTTTTATTTTTGTGATCCATGTGGCAACTTTTTCTGAAGTACTAATATTAGGTATGAAGTATGAAGATGCAATTTATGCCATTACATCAAAACCTGCCTTGCAGAAAAAGAGGAAACTTTGTCTTCATCTGACTTCCCCAGAATTATTTCAGATTTGCTTGCAATCTGAAATAATTCTGGGGAAACATCCAACCTGTACTTTCCCAACACTAACGCTTTAGCTACGCTCAGCTCTCTCCGGGCAGCAAATCAGACGCTCATCTATGACTCTCTCTGTTACCACAGGCAGCAGCCCCTGAGCAATCCTAAACACGGTCGCGTGTCCCAAGTGAGTCACAGCTCCGTGTTGGGCATACGTGGAGTCCCAACTCGTCTTGCTCCGCATCTGATCTGCATGGAAAGAAGACCAGGGGACGTGCTAGTCCCTTCACAGCCCAAGCAAACATGGGGCCAGAAGCCACGGCACGTCCCAGATGTGCAATCACTTCCTCACAGAAGCGGAGGAACACGAGCACCTCCCCAAGTCCCCGTCACTAATAAGTGTACAGAGCCACCCTGCAAAAGAGGAAGCGAGGAGAAAGGAGATTACAAGGGACAGTCTCGATGTCAAGCTGGTTTACATGGGTGGATTCTGCACGTCATACTGGATTTTAAATACTAAGGTGAGGCCCTGGTTTGCTATTACAAGCATGACAGCTTACTAAATGCTTGTGCCAAAGAGACGAGGTGTGTGAAGAACACCCAGGAAACATTCTTGAGATGTTTTGAATATTTTCATTATTTTGATGTCAGTAAAATGGTGTCCAGCAGCTACAAATCCCAACATTTGTCTTCCATTTATTTCATCGCTGTCACTGCAAGGCGTGTTTTTCTTAGCTACTAAATGCCCACACATCTGTCCATTTTTATTTTTGTAAGTTGTAGGAAAGCTGAAGTGATGAAATACTTTAAAATTTAAATGCTACTGAGTATTCCCCTCTCCATGAGCCACCACAGTCCTCCCAAATGCCTGTTCGCCACCTCCCTTCTGCGTCTTAGAAGCCTTTCAGAAGCCTCCAGGTGTCGTTGGTGACATGTAGGCATCACACTAGGAGGAACTACCCTTCCCATTTCCCAGATGTCACCACTGGCCCCTTGTGACATCTTTGGATTTCCCATGGAAGTAAAGACTGCAGGGATGTTTTCATATGTGAGACATAACTCTTACTGAGGAGCACAGAAATGTGTGTTCAGCTCTTCATCTACAGAAGAAGATAATCCCTTCAAGCGCTCACTGTGCAAGCAGAAAACCATCCTTCCCCTGGCCCAGCAAGGGTCCCTCTCATATAATCATTATGGTGGGAAAAGACCTTCAAGATCACTGAATCCTCCCTCACCTCTCTCTGCAGCCTGAGTGTGGTCAGCCATTTCCACTGCCCTCACGCACTGAGGTGATGCGGTGTCTTCAAACACTACACAAGAGCTCTTGCCAAGGGAAAAACTGCCCCACGCTGATGGCCTCCAGCTCCAGCTCCCTCTCTCTGGGCTGGCAACCCAACCTGCTGTGGGTCCCTCCTGTGCCCGGGCACCTCTGCGCTCCACGGGCCACATGGCCAGGTCTTGGGCTCCCTGCTGGGCACCAGTGGCTCCTTCACGAAAAAACAAAACCATGCTGTCCTCGCCACGAGGCTCCAGGCCCACATGCCGCCCAGCAGCGTTCCCGTCAGCTCCCCGTTTCTTGGTTTAAGCAGCAGCACCATCACGACCTCAAGAGGCTACTTCACTAGGTATTTATGGAAGTGTTAAAGACACATGCCTTGTACATACCCTCCAGAAGCAAATCTCAACATCGGATTTGCAGAGGAGACAAGAAAATGCACCTGCCTTTCCAAAGCCATTCCTGATGCACTAGTTTACAAGTCTGTCTCAGTGTATGTGTACTAAGAAAACTCTAGTCATTTTTTCAGACTTTTCTGCATCAAATTATCTCCCTGTAGAAGTATCAGGGCTTTCAATGTCATGTTCTCACCAGTGAAACTACACAGGCTTAGGACATTTAGAAATCTTTCCTGTGTAGGCAAAAATCACAAAAGCCACATTCTTCCTTTTATTCGCCAACTCTTGTTTATCAAAATATGACTGAAAGTCATCCACTTATCTAAGGATCAGACACTCATATAATGAACTTTTCCCAAATGCCCACATTTGAGAGAAAGTTTAAAGGAGAAAGACCTCATTCAAGGCAGTTCAGAAGTCTGCACTTCTGCAGCTCACATTCCCACCCACAATACTGATATTTACTGATACCAGTATGCAGAATGGCATCCTTTTCATACGAATCTTTTTACTGACACACAGAGCAAAACGTGCTCTTCTTTCCCAGCTTTGCAAAGCAATAGAAGAAACTAGCCCTGTGGTGGTGTTATTACACGTCTCAATGTACACCAAAAGAATCAGCATTTTACGGTGCTGGTTCACATCCTCCAGAGATGCCCTCCTGCTGCCCAACAGAAATAACATGAATGCCTGGGGAAAATAAACCTCTTGTATTAAAGTCAGACCGCTAATCTCCATTTCTGCAATAAGACAGCAGAAATCTTTTAGAGCAGGCGGTATTTCCAAAATCTGAGGGTTAAAATACATTTATCTCATGCTGAGAACTTGCTGAAGTTACCGGCTTCTCAGTGCTACCCAGTACTCTGCCTGAGCGGGCACACTTAGTTCACTTTTGCCTGCAGCAGCTTTGCCATCTGGCACCAGCAGGGATTTACCAAGAAAGTAAATCTGAGTTAGGGATCATGAAGCCATTTCTTTTAAACTGTGTTTCACCTGAGCACATAAGGTCACTGCAGTGTCATGCAAGACATTGAACCAACCACTTCACTGTCACCTGCTCAAGGCCGCACTGCAGACACAGAGCAACTCGCTGCTTTAAGAGGTGAAGCATCAAACCACAATGAGAACTGAGCTAATCCCAGATCTTTACATCCATATAGAGGGAAAGCAGCACAGAAATAGCACGCATCATAATCCAGTCTCTAATCTCATTTAACCAGACCATAACAAACTAGACTCACCCTTAGGCCAGCGCTGAGTACAGGGCAGGGCAGAGGGGCTGCGGACATGAGGGACGGAGCCAAGGGAGACGCGGAGCCTGAAGGCAAACAGAGCTCCCTCGTCGCTTTATTCATGGCCCTCAGCTGTGGCCTTCACTCTCTTTAAACTTGTGCATGCTCGAGGGTGCACAAAGGTACAGGGGAGCAAAAACCTGGCACCGTGACTTTTCCTGCGTGATAGAAAACACTGAGCAACATGCAGAGCTGGGACAGCCCCTCTCTAACAACGCGGACCTCCTGGAGCAAGGGGATATGTGTCACCACCTCCCTCTGCATCTCCTGCTTGCGCTGCCCCAGGACGGAGGGAGAAGTTTTCAGGACACAAGACAGACAGAAATTTAACAGTTCTTTCCCCCTCCTCCTAAAACCTAAGGAACAAATCCAATCCAAGCATGCAGCTTTATTCAGGACACAGGAAAAACGGCAGGATTTGGAAACCCTTCAGGATGCCCATCTCCAAGAAAACAAAAAAAAATGATGTAATTTTTAAAAACTACTCAAACAGAAGGAGGAGTTCCACCAAACAAGTACTGAAAATGATGCTATTTGTAAGGCTCACGTGCAAGGATTTCATTCTAGTCTAAACCCCATTTTCTTGTGAGTTACTTGTAGCGGAGAGAGAAAAAGAAAACAAAAAGCTTGTACCCAGTCCAACCCAAACTTTTCCCCTCCCTCTTTCTCACTTTTTGAGTTGAAAATAAACATGCTTGGCTGCTTTAACACACAAGGCTGAAAGATTAAATAAACACCAATATTCTGCTTTTATTTAACACACTGAAAAGTGAGGGAGAAGAAGCACGAAACAGCTCTGCTTCGCCGGAGCAGCTGAAATGAGCGGAGCAGGAGCTGAAATTTCACTCGGCTGCCCCCAAGAGCTTCAGCAAGGGCAGGAGTAACGAAACACGGGCTCTGGAGCAACGCGGAGACGAGAAATCCAGCTGCCAGCGGGGCTGACAGGCGGTAGAGGAGAAGCAGGAGGCGAGAAGCACGAGCTGGGACCTGATGCTTGAGAAACCTGAGCACTTACTGCAGAAGAGAAGGGAAGGGAAGGGAGACCGTGATCTCCCACACCTTCAGTCCTACCAGAAGAAATGTGAAATGGTGCTGACAGCTTCTGCCCTATGCTGCCTTGACAGCCTCCTGCAGAGCTAGCTTGAAGCAACAAGGACAAGCCTGCACACAGGCTCCCGACCGAGGCCCTGCAGCAGAAGGAGCAAAGGCAACCGCTTCCTTCACGCTTAATGAAAAGTCAAGGTCTCTGCTGCACAGATCTTTGCTACCTTGGCTATTCATATCTGAGTGACGACTTGTCCCTGTCTCTTGAAGAAGGCAGGTAACCACCAAGGCAAAACTGTAAAAAATCAGCACTAAAACATTTTTATTCTTCTTGCCAGACTTTTCTTCTATTTCAGCTTTCTTTCTTCTTCTTTTTCATTCAGGGGTATCCCACTAAACAAGGGGCAGGGGCCCAGGGGCACCTCAGGAACCAGAGCGATCGGAGGGAGCTCTCCCTAGTTGCAACGGAAACAGTTTTTGGACAACCACGACGAAGAGATTCAAAGTTACGGTAACTTGGGTGCAACTTTCATCCTCTCCCTTACACACAGTCATGCATCTTCTTTTCAAAATGCTAACTGCTAATTACCTAACTGCAGCCACAATCTTTATTAATGCACCCACATTATTAAAAAAATATGTAAACTCAACTGGAGATAATTAAGGTATAATCATTTGTTCTTATTTGACATATACAACGCAGCAAACACACTCTAAAAGCCTACCAGCATAAAAACAAACCTGATGGTAACCATAAGCCTCATACACAGTCTCAGAAAACATTAACTCAGATTCAAAGCAATGGGAAAATTAGGATTATAACGAGTGTTTTATTAGCATCTGTTTAGAAGAGGAGGGGAAGGGACTACCATGTACCAAGCCTCAATTACCAAGCAGTCTTAAAGCCAACCCTAATATTGGCTAAAATCGCTTGTATTTATTATGCTAAAGATGCTACCGCTGCACTAATAGACCTTTAATTTTATTAAGAAACCAAATCATTTAAAAAAAAGGAAATAATGCCAAATTAATTTAATTCATAGTACAGAGAATGTAACACTGTGCATCAGTGAATACTTCAAACTAGCAAATAGTAGATTATTTTTTAAAAGAACATGAAGTATGCTGCAATATTTCCTTGAAGGGAGACAGTGGTCCTTTCTGGGTAAGTTTTTAATGGCAATTAATGGTACTTTTGGGTAGTGAATGAATGATCAGTTCTCTAACATATCCTCTTTCTCCCATCCTGAAAACAATAGACAGACTCCCTCGTCATTAAGAGAGTTGCCAGATGTACATGAAAAGGACACTGCTTTGCAAACAATTCAATAAATAAAAAACTGCTAAAAGAATGGAATCAAATCCATTGCTGCATTAAAAAATGTAATTTAACTGTTATGGAGAGCAAAGACTCACTATTCATGTGAGGCTAACTGGCAGCACCAGTCTAGACTACATTAAAAATATAGCGCTAAAGTGAATAAAACAGCACTGCAGCCAGTACAATATAATGTTTTTCTCACTCTGCATATGTGAACTCTAACTAGAACATGTCTAATTTTCTGTATATAACCGATTGGCAGTGCAGGGTATCATATATGGGCTTCTTTGGCACAAAATGTAAAATTTATATATTTTACACACTATGTAGCGCCTCTGGAGGTATTGTTCCAAGTGTCCGAAGCAGCTCATTTACCTCATTGCACCTAAGCAGTGCACAGATCGCAGTGCACCCCCCCACACACACACACCATCTGAATACTAAAGGCAAAGCCACTGCGATTTTAAGGGCGAACAGTCATTCAGCCATCTCCAACGCAGCTCTCTCCTTTTATTAACCCAGACACCGGCGAGGCGGCACTCTGGGTTGCAAGCGGCTCCCCGGGAGCCGCAGCGCTCCCGACGCGCGAGCTGCGGCAGGGCCGCCCCTTTTCGCCGCCCCGACGCCTGGCCGCGAGCAGCGTTTCTTCGAAAGCGCCCCCCGCTCCTTAACATGGCCGCCGCGCCCAACGCGACGGC
>VZSV01000019.1:2619064-2643562 GCA_013398735.1 Nothocercus julius | reverse complement strand
GCTTAACACTAGACACTGCAAACGTGGCCCTGCACTGCTGAACTGATTGCACTGGGCTTCTGAATGGCGTATTGTACCGAGTAGCGGGTGAGAAACGCTACGGGGGTGAGAAAGCCAGTGATCAAAAAGGGTGCATGAACCTCCCTGCTGCCGATGCAGCAGGTCAGCAACACAGACACAAACCTCAGCGGGACCGCCGGGAAGAGCAGCCGCTGGTCCAGGGAAAAGCACCGCAGCCACGTGCAGAGCTGCCGAGGAGCCCTTCATGTGGACACCCCAGGGAGCTGGGGAGGAGGCCTCTGGCCTCCTAAGCCCTTCTTCTGCAAAACCCACTCAACGGAAAGGCCAGGGCACCCCTGCACCCAAGAGCAGGCGCTGCTCACGGCTGCCTCTGGCTGTCACCGGAGCAGCTGAACAAACTCCGTGCTATTGATGGGGAGTGTTTACTCTCCCCTTGCACCTCGAAGCGGCCAAGAACAGCGGCTTGGCAGCGAATGAGAGATGAGGAGGAATCAAGCTGAGCAAAACCACCCTTGAAGCATGGCCATGGAGCTAACATAAGCAAGGGGGATAAAGAATGGCTGGTGCCTGTGAAAAATCTCTTAAACTAAACTCTTACTGCTAGAAACACTAGTATCCTGTCCATCACTTGAAGTATCTTCAGGAGCTGATAAAGGAGAAAAACCTGAAGAATTTGACCCAGAAGAGGTAAAAGCATGAAAAGTGGTGCTGATGTGGATGAAACCGTGAGCAGGAATATGCCCATGACAGGGCTGCACAGGCAGCCCGCTAAGATGGACACTGCTGCAAGAGACTGCATTAAAGGCACTGTAGACTATTATACACTCCTTAAGGAATGCAAATAATTTTTTTTTTCTCCTCTCTTCTAGGGAACAAACAAACAAAGGCTTTTCTATGGGAGCTATCAACACAGTACTCCAGAACAAGCTGGAATCCTTACATGTTTCCAGCACATCTCCTGCAAGAGGGCACCTTCTCAACTTCCTTACTGCTGCAGCCACGATCTGTTTCCAGTGTTTTTTTTATTACTCTCATAATATACAAAGCTAAAAATCCTGCACTGGAAGGAAACCACAAATTTAAAAGAAGCCTGTAATGTGCTGCACACAGACCTCAGAGGAAAGGACTTCTGCGCACCTGCTGAAAATGCCCAAGATGACCTAAATGCCCATTTCTTCTTTATGCTCTGTTCTCAGAGATGAAACAAGAATTTAATTCTGAGACTCTGACAGACTATGATCAGAGAAATCAGCTAAAAAAAGCTAAGCAAAATATATCTCATAGCCAAAAAAAAAAAAAAAAGGACATCCTGACCAGACAAGTAACCAGCTGACAGACACTGCTGTGGTTTCTGCATATACAGGCGCTGGTACGTTTGCTTCAGGCAAAGGCTTGCCAGGGTTCGCTCATATCTATCCACTTTTGTTCTCTTTTTCTCCTTCAGGCCAACATCTGTCCATGTTTTGCACTGGTAGAGAAAGTCATGAAGACCATAAAAAACATTAAACCCAGTAATTAAAAGATGCACCATTTCCAATCACTGTCCACCCAATCTAATGCCTCTTAAATTCAAAGTTAAGTCATTTCCCTAAAAAACTATAGAGAGCAAATCTGGGAGCACCTGTTATCCCAAGTCTTACGTACACTCCTTATAGATCACTTTGGACAGCAGAAGAGCTCTTCAGAAAACACTTGGCCTCCCCAAGCTTTCAAGAATTAAATATATCATAATCGGCTGTATCAACATATGTACAGTATTCTGATTTCCAACGATCTTTATTTTTCTCTACAATGCATAACCTCTCTGTTTCAAACCAGCCTGCTCCATTTTCTGTAATCATACAATAATTTCAATTGAATATTAATCTATCAGTCCTAACAAAAGAGACACCCAAACCCAGGCACAGATTCATTTTGAGGCAGCCATATGTTACTGTATGGCTTAAGCACGACAGCTCCTTGCACTGTCCACCCAAACGCTGCACTCTTGGGGGAACTGTCTCCATCTCCTTATTTTGCTCGTTCAACATACTCCATACATTTTCCAAGAGAAGCTTTTCCTGTCATCCGCACAAAGCCAGGCGTTGTAACCCCCACGCCAGCCCATCACTGGCGAGTTCTTCAAATGCCTCAGAAAGGACAATTGTGAAGGCTGGAGAAGTAGATGCATAGACTCATTGTTTCCCCAGGGCCATCTGCTGCACTGGGTGAACTAAACCAAAAAGACAATAAAACTAAGTGCGAAGCGGAATGATTTTATTGATCATTCCTCATCATTTCTTACAAAATTCCCTCCTCTCCATTTGCATGGGGAAAGAAGAGCTAAAACGCAAGGCTGCTGTGTTTATACAACAGATGTCTAATACTTTGTTTTCTCAATTCACCTTTTGCCAGTTATGCAGCCCCTGCTTTAAACAGAGGGATCCTCTCCTCGTATATTCCTCATTAGCAAGGCCATGCAAAGGAACCTAGTTCTGTTATTCCTGCTCTTGGGACCCTTTGCCCTTACCAGGCAGATTAGTACAGAAAACTGAGAAGGCCCCAAACGTATGTTGGCCAGTAGCAACTCTAATAATAAACACAAAAGCTGAAGTTAAAAAAAAGAATTATTTTTCTTGTGCTTAAAGTTCATTGTTTCTCCTCACAAAACAGATGAGATAACAATTCAGACCGAAGGAATTACCTCCAACCTGCACATTTTAAGCCACTAGGTGTAAATCCAGCCTTTACTTGTGCTGAGCTGTAAACACTTCCAGATCAGTGCCACCAAGGATCACTGGACCCACTGGAGCAACACCATGCTGCATGTTCAGAGTGTGTCCAAATCTGCACCAGCAGGAGCCTGGGGTGGGGAAGGCTTATTAAAAAGGTTCGTAATGGAAAACTATTTCTTTCATGATTAATCTAAATTTTGACATTCCAAACTTAATTGGCTTCAATTCATTTGGGATTTTCCACAAATTAGGCCACGCAAAAGCTCACAAAAAATTACACCTCAGCATTATTAATGTGGTTTTAAAACATCTTAATATCAAATGTTTTATTCTAAGAGCAATCAAAATATCTTAATATCAAATGTTTTATTCTAAGAGCAGTCAGCCATAGATCTATGTAAGCCAATTTATATATGTAATAAGAGAAAAGGCAAAAAATATGTAAAATAAGCTCGCTTAAAAATCACTTCTGAGTCTCCTTATTAAAGCCACCATATCCTTTTTCTTCAGGTTCAAAAACACATTGACTAATTGCCCCAAACAGACCATCATGCACCTCCTACAGATATGACATCTTTTTTCCATGTACATAGCGGAAAATTAAGTGACATATCTGAGCTGTGTTTTTTTAATCAATTTCATTTGTTTGTGTGTAATCTGTGTTGCTATATAAATATTTATTTATATTATTTTGACTTTGTTCTAAGTTAAAAGGTCTCATTGCATGGGGGTATTAACAGTGAGAAAGGAAAAGGTAGTGAGAGAGTAATAGGAAACCTAAGATTACAGATTTTTCAAATTTGCTCTGTATATTTTGTTTAGGAGTCTGGGACAGAAGCCAGAGTCTTTGAATTTACAGTGAATTAGGTTGGGCAGACCACATTTGGACACGCTGCATCATCTGCTTATCAGGTTTAATGCTTTATTAAAGTCTTGCTGACCTTTTACATCGATGCTTGGGTGTGCTTGGGTAAGAAAGCATGACTCAATGGAAAGCATTAGTAACTGCTACTTAGGTGCAGCTTTTTCACATCCATACCCTGTGATTCTACAGGTTGTCCTCCACGCAGGTTCCCATCAAATCTATGTCAGACATTCAGTCCGTAATTGACTAGATTCACCTAAGCCACGTAACAATTCCATCTCTGCAGGAAAATGAAGTGCACAGCTCCTGCCTGTAGCACACTTCCACTAGCCTCAGCTGGTAGGATCATTTACATTATCCTTTTATATTAAAGGCAGTAAAATACACATTTTCTACCTGGGCAAAAGGAGGTAAAGTTCACCATTTTTACAAATAGACAACTGAAGTAGATAAAGTCTGATGCACAGAAGTTTCTAGGGCCTACCTAGGCACATAACCTTTAATGATTTTTTTTGATTACTTGCCTAATATTACCCAAGGAGTCTTGGCAACTGAATCTTAAGCTTTGATTACTGCACTAAACATTGGACAAACTGTCTTGTGAGGTATTTTTGAGTTACGCTGGGGCATTTCCTTGTTTTGGAAGGAAGAAATGTGTTTCTCCATCACTCAATGCTTGTAAAGCTGGTTTAATCAGTGTAGAAATATTTAACGAACAAAAAAGGAAATCTTACCTAACCAGATTATCACAATACTTCTGACACTGGTCACAATGTCACCGTGATGTTTCCTTTACAGGATGCCTTTATGATTGCTCAGTTTTCTTATGAATCATCACATGGCAACTTCCAAGCTAAGGCTCTTATCTCGAAGAATAAATGACAGTCACATGCTTATGAAGCGTGCGCTCCAAAGTACGTTTACTTTTGCAAGGTGAGGATTTCATAAATGCTCATGAAATCTGTTTGGAAGACCGATAGAAGACCTACTGAAAATATTTTAAAAAACAGCAATAAACACAAGATGACTGTTATAAAAATAAGCCAGCAAGAACCACAAAGCCAAGTAAAGTAAAAAATATTTTATCGATCACTATAACCCAAAATAGCATTAGTGCTCCATTAATTTCTCTTGGGAAAACATAATTCTAACCACCCTTCATGAAAGGGCTTCTGAAATAGAATACAGTACGCTTTTCTTTGCCAATTATATCACGATTGAATAGAGACACCAGACTGAAGGAAAAGGATCAGATCTTCAACATGGTCTCAGTAAGCAGCTATGTGCCCAACCCCAAGTCCTTTTTAGATCCAGAGCCACCCATTTTGCTTGAGTACCACCAAACTACCTCCAGCTCAGTTAACTGCCTCACAGAGGAAATCACAAGCAAGGCCAAATACCAGCACCAAACTGCAATTTCCTTTACTCTACCCCTGCACAACAGAGGACGGAAACTATGAAATCCACACCCATAACTATGGAAGGAATCTTAAAATACATAGGCTGTAATTCAGCTTAAAGGCAGTAGTTAAGATGCAAAAGGGAACTGACACATTACAATTAAAGGAAGACTAGTAAAAGCTATCTTCACACTAAGCCCTTTCCAAAAGTGCAAGTACTTTTTTTTTTACAGTAAGTCTGAAAAGGGATAAGCTACAGTCAGTGCCTATTATGCAATGTTCTTCAATAGCCTGCCTTTTTAGGAATCAACCTAACAGGCTAAAACCATACAAATACTGTTAAAAGCATTTCAAAAGCACCCCACATTTTGCCAGCTATCACAAAAATGAGCTAAGTGTTTATTTTTATAGACTATAATTTACCTAGCAGCTATCAAAATGGGCACCTTTTCTTGTTTTGTTGTGATCGCACATTATTTCTACCTACCTTTTACCCCCTGCTGCCTCCTCCCCAAAATAATTGATTGCAGGTTCAGAAAAAATATTGTGGAGACCCGACTGAGCCTTTTAAAAATAATAATAAACCTTGCCTATCTAAATTAAATTGTTAGCAATTACAGCTTTTATAAGAGAGAGAAGGAAATAATAATTTTTTAACTCACATAAAAAGCTTTCCACACACAAAAGTAACAGATTTGGGGTATTTTACCTGTGATCACTGATTTGTTTTGTTTTGGAGAGAAACCTTTTCAGCAGTATTGCTCTTATGTTCCATATTGCCAAGATCTAACAAATGTAATCTAGCTACTAAAAAGAGGAAAATATAGTCTGTAGGCTTAAAATTTTCATTCACATTCTCCTATAAAAAGTGGGAACTGCATAAATCAAGTTGAAAAAAAACACAAGGATATTGATTCCTCCTACAGATGCAACCCACAATAGGGAATAAAAGAATAGAAATATAAATAAGAAGGGCTGCTTTCAGGTTCTGTAATGCCTCTGATTTTTCTAATAGGCTAAAAATTACTACAATCCATATATACCCATTATATGCAATTTGAGCTTGAAGAATGCCTGAGAAAGTCAGAAAATGTAGTACTGAATCCTCCACTTAGACCCTAGACACGAACAGTGTAATTCAGAACACTCAGGCTAAGCAGGAGCTAACTTGGGTGCCTGTAACCACCACCCTGGAAGCCTTCACTTCCCTCCATTAACTGCCTCCATAAAATGCCCCAAATTAGGTTTTGTTAAAAAAAAAAAAAAGTATGTAAATGCTGAAGGAGCTTAAGTGCTCAAGTTAAATAGGGAGGTATCTGGCAAAAACAGAGCTCAAAATAGAATACAGCTGGGAAGAAGGATTTGGCTGAGAGCTATGAGGTGTTTTTAGAAGGTGTCAGACAGAAAGAGAGGGAATGTCAGAGCTGGGGAATCGAGATCCAAAGCAAGGCAAAGGAGATGGATGTTATTGTCAAGGGAAGGACTAAGCACCAAGACTTGCACTTACACCAGCCTGAGGGCAGTTCCCAGCGGCTGGTCTCAAAAGGAGAGACACGAGTGGCACCGAGGTGGCTTTGCAGTGGTTGCACCACGGAGCTGGAGACGTAGAAGGCGAAGGAGTTGAAAAGAGAAACAGGCAGAAAAAGAAAGCAAACAGCAGAAAACGAGACGCCTGGAGAAGCTCTGCAGTGGTAAAGAGAGAGAGGAAACAGAGCCAAAAGGACCTGGGAAGAGGTAATCATAAAAGCTTTATAAAAAGTATTGATTTGGCAACAAAATATAATGTTTGCCCCCCCCCAAAAAAAGATATTCAGCTCCATTCTTTCATCCTGACTTTAGTTTTAAGGCTGTTAAGACTTAATTATGCTCTTTCAAAGTGTAACAAATTCCCTTTTTGCCAAAGAGGACCAAAGCGCTAGAGGTTTGGGTTTGGAAAAAGGTTGCAGTCGCATCTTGTTGCCGACACGTTCAGATGTGAACCTGCCACTCCTTAGAAGCGGGAGTGACTCACAGGAAGCGAGTGAGAAACTAAAGCAGACAACACGAGAGGTTTCAAAATAGGCTCCCTGAAGCAGGCGAAGCCTCCCTTGTCCCAGCGACCAGATCACTTCTCATCGTTAGGCCATGTGGCCAAGGCCTCGTATCCCCAAGCACAGAGGAGCACCAAGAGTAAAGGGCAGGTGGGGGGACCTCAGAAATACCCTGCCCTGGTACTCCCAGGCCCATCTCAGCAGAGCTGTGAGCCCACCAAGGGCTCAGCTGCAGCAACACAGGGGAGCCCAGGACATAAGGGCAGGTGGGAAACCCCAAATACCTCCTCAGAGGAGCCCATGGGGGGACCTACCACCTATATCCACACACGCACATATATGTTGCATGTGTTGTGGGTGCCTACCAAGGCGACGTTCTCAGCCTTGCTCCTGGCTGGAGCTGGGGCCCCGGCGCTGCAGCAGCCTTGCCCCACCAGGCAGCCACGCTCAGCCTCCCCACCAGACAAAAAAAAAAAACTCCTTCCAAAGCAAGCGCTATGTAACATCAAGTATTTGAGGTCTGCTTGGCCCCTTTAATGCAACTGAGTAGAGGGGAAAGCAACACCGTGCAGCTTTCCACCACTTCATGGACCACAGATCAGGCACTCCAGGCCTGCCATTAAGCAATGCCCACATGTTTGGCTACTGAAGCTGCAAAACAGGAGATAAGCAAATCTCCTCTGATCACACTGCACACTGCAGCTCAGTTACAAAAAACACACGACACATCGAGCTCAGACGTAGTTGCGGGTCACCCGTTCCTGAAGCTACCAGGCCTTTGGCTCATGAGAGAAATACTGTTTTACAGCCATTACAGTTTTCCCAAAGTGTAACATTGGTGTTTGGCTCTAGTGCAGTTTTTCAGAATTGATGTTGTTCAGAGTTTGTTGTCCTCTTCAGTTCATACACCTTTATACAGTAAAGACTAAATTTCACAGGGTAAAAGCCAGACAAATTCTGCCTGGAAGTATGGGTGGAACTCAGCTTACATCAAGAACAACAACACTGTCCTGCCAGGGTCCTCTTCCTGATTTATTTTTGTTATGCTCTCTTTAAGCTGAGCACTGCCAGAACGAACTGCAAGGTACGGAGCCTTCTTGAGGAGATGGATGACAAAAATGGGAGGAAGGGTAAGTAACAGGGCTGCTGCTTTCCATCCTGGGAGGCTTTGAGGTCTCTGATGCTCCCTTCTCCTCACGACCTTCAGTTTGCTCACACTCCAGAGAACAGGGGTGGAACGCAGGGAAAAGGTGGGCAAGTAGGTAAAAAGGCAGAAATAAGGTATTCCTGTCTCAATACTGGTTGTCTAGTTTGCAAAAAGTAATGGCAGTAACAACTGAAGTAAAAGATGAATCTATTTTAGGCACGGCACTGCAAGAATAAAGCATCAGTCAGAAGGAATATTTGTCTTTGGCTCACAGGACTCTCAACATGCTCCATTTTGTGCACCAAAGCTGAGCAGCCTGAGTTTTTCAAAATAGCCTGAAATTAATTCAGGCAGGACACAAGCCACAGTTCAGCATCCTAGTTATTCAATTTGGGACAGCACTGACAGCAGCTGGTGCAGAGCAGGATCTCTGAGCTTATCACTAAATTGATACCAAGTTCCAGGAGCTCCTAATATCATCTACATGCAGAAGTAATAGCCAAGTAAGGAAAACTGCTATTCCCCCTTCTTCTCCCTCAGCCTCTCAAGCCTTAGAGTTAACATCCCTTAAAAAAAAAAAAAAAAATCCTATTAGTAGTTAAATTAAACTTGTATGTCTTATTTTAGACAGAGATTATGCAGTGAAACAACCAAATAATATACAGTCTTCTGGAAAATATGTATCAAGTGATTAGTTTGAACAAACACATATATCCAAATATAATCCACTTTTTTTGCAGCACACAGATTGAGACATGGGTGCCAAAGATGGATCTGAGAGACTTGTAGTTTTGTGTTAAGACTTATGTCCCACAGTCAAGCCCTTACACTTAGCAACTAGAGCAAATTAACAAAAGAAACCTATCTATCTGATTTTATTTTGTGTTTTCAACTGCCAGTAAGGGTATCTGCTTTTTCACCTTCAAATGATTAAAATAGATCTCTCACAAAATCATGCAGAGCTGATTACCTACCTGAAAAATATGCCTATAAGCATGTGTTTAAAAGTAAATGTAGGAACTGAATGGTCCTGACCACTTTTAAATAAGGTAAACTTTATGCCAAGGAAGTAACTCCTGTATTTACAAGAAATCCTTTAATGGGTTTCTTGAAAAGAATGTCGCTTAGAACTGGAAGCTACCGGGACTACAAAGCTAGCATCATTTAAAATCAGGTTTGTCAAATACAGTGATCATGTTTAAGTTGAGTGGTACAGATCTACCCATCGTACTGCACAGGTCCATACTCATCCACACGTAGCTTAATGATGCACTAGGAAATGGAAAAATCAGACCAAATATAGCTATGCATGTGAAGAAAATTAAAATTAAAGGAGAAGAACACCTTAGGATGGAAGCACAAGGAGGAGCACTGCACTGACAGAGTGTAGGTCTCAGTCACTGTGCTGTTGTGAGGCTGGGGCAGTGCCAGTTCTTTTAAAGCAGTTGCAAACCTATACACCACACCAGGACTGATAAACCTTGTGATATTCAGTATTTTCCTTAGAGGTCCAGTTTCTAACACTGTGAGACTAGAGGAAAGACTCAGATCTTCTAAAGCTAAGTAACCAACATTGCCAACATCTGTTCTTTCATGGTTTATCAAACTGAAGTGTGAAGGCATGGATCACAGAAGTGCTGTAACTCAATTCAAAGAACCACCAGTTTAGGATTATTTAAGGCTCACCAATGTGTTGCAAACCCATGTGGCTATTTAATGATCCCAAATAGCGAGTTTTGACCATTGGCCACATTGCAGCTGCATCCAAACTAGCTTCCAGTTCCCTGGAATGGAGCATTGCAGAAGTAATTGGCCCAAGTCTAGCAGCAGAAGAGCAAGCAGAGCAATCCTAAAGTTGCAGCCACCTGCTCTTCACGTGAAAAGCATGTGAGAATTAAAGAAGCCATATAGAAACATACACCTCCTACCTCTAGGATGGGAGAGCAGGTCCTACCCACAACCATATGTTCTCCTCTTTTTGTAACCAGCAACCACACAAAAGTAAGGCTTAAGTGTAGTGACACTGCAGTATTTTTCCTAAAACAACATCCTTTGAAAGACTGATATTAATAGGAGACTAGTCAAAGATGACAGATGTCATGGAACAGATACAACTAATGCCTACTACCCTACCCAAATATAATTCCGTAAAAGCAGCACTTTTAGAATGGAATATATCTATACAGACAGATATGCTAGGAATAGCGCTTAGAAACAAAATAGCCCAAGAAGATCTTGGACACAGGAAAACCATTGATGCAACAGACAGGAACCCCATGCCCGGGGTCAGAAAAGCTGCCTGTCAAGAAGATCAGACCTGCAGCATTTATGACTACAAAGATAAAAGCTCCAGATCAAGGTACTAAAGCTGAAAAACTTCCAGCATATCAACTGAACCACAGCAAACACAAAGCAAAGTCATTTGGCTTAACCTCACACTGCTGTGAGCTAAAGAAAAAATAAATTACCTTACCCTTGCGGCAAGGTAAGAGCATGCCTGTATAAGATTACTACAGCCCAGGGACTCTGTGCTGGCCTCTCAAGGAGCAGCAACAGGATATGGAGCCCAGTCCTCAAGTCACTGACCTGAACAGGCAAAACAGACCAAATGCAACTTTTATGAGTCGGACGCACGCATAACAGGCACTGCAGAAACCATGAAGAAATGACACATTTTGACCCAGCAGACTGGGAGATGTTGTTGCTCAGTGAACATAACAGTAATACTCACAAAAAATGAGACAGGAGACAGATGAATCAAGGATAAAACTGGGGCTTACCGCTCAGGGGTCTTTCCTTTAAATATTGAGATTGTTGTTCCTCTCCATTAATCCACTACTGTCACCAGGATCAAGCAAATTTCAAGATAACAGCTGTAAAATAAAGCAGAGGTTTTCTAGTTAATAGTTCTGCAGACAAATCAGTGATACACTGTATGTCTCAGGTGGTTATATTGAAGAAGTTTCCTGGAACAAAATTCTTATGATATTCCTAAATTATTCCAAAATTCCTGTGATGGTATAAGAGAACTACACTTAATCTTTTAACATTATTTTAGACAGTCTATACCTGACAGCACCCTAAGTTTCTATGTCGGCAGTTCCAGTATGGCTTTTTTGGTTCTCGATGATGAACTTTCACCTCTATTTTCTCCACAACCACAGAAAAAAAGTGAACTAGTTTCCTTCATAAAATGATATCAAATAAAATTCCTCTTTCTCAGAAGCAGGGCAACATCCCTGTGAGACTCTCCCCTAAAACACAGTGGTACCAGGCATCACCCTTGCATTGCTGCATCACAGGCTAATCCCTATATAAATAATTCTGCCCTCTGATGTCTCAGCTCAGACTTCATAGCCACCCACCCAAAAACAAAGCCCACTTCACAGCTCCTCCGGTAACTTTCCAATTTGCCCTTGAGAAAAGCTCAGGGATAAACTGGCCTTCCCTGTGGTTGTAGGTAATTTCTACTATTCAGTATTGCTACTGAATCAATCCACTTTGCTCTGAATCGCTTCACTTTGTACAGCTGAAGCACTCAGTTAAGCAATGAATTAATAACAAAACAAAAGCAAGTTTGCCAGAGAATCTGTGGGGACCTGAGGCATATCAGGAGGACTTCGCCAAGCCTAACACATTTTAACATGTTCTTAACAACTACTTCCTTGCTTCAGGTGTAATACAGTAAAATCCCTTTAAAACGATTTAGAAAGCAGGGACTAAAAACATGAAGAGAACAAAAACCAGGTAACTCTGTGAAGACTCTGGCTCCTCTGACTGCATGTGCAGCTTCGGGATGCCCCCCAGAACCCTTCATCAGAAAAATGGCGTGGCCTCTTGTCATCTCATGCGAATCTTCACCCAGTTGTTAGAAGAATTTCTAACGTCTCTGAGCACGGTTCCTCACCTGCACCCCACTCCTGGTGCCAGGCTCACACCACAAGCAGAGACCTCCTCTATAACACAGCGATGCCAAAGCAGGCAAGCACAGCCCCTGTCAGCTGCTTTCCACTGCCATAACGACCTCTTCACATTGCTTAAGCCATGCTTAATTACCAGCTTTGTGTGCTGCTGCCCAGTTCCAGAAGCCTACGGGCAGGCAAGGCCGAAGCTGAAGCAGTGCCTTCCTCTTCCTCAAAGAGGCTACATGCAGCCCGCTCGACACCCACTCGCACACGCTAAACCCTTCAGATTTTGGGGGGGAAGCAGAATATGAGGTCATTTGGGTTTGAAATAAATTACTTTTTTCGCTTCTAAATCTAAAGAGCTGACAGTCCTAGTGGTATTTTTGTTTCCTGTACATTGCTCGCTATCTCTCCTCGTGTTTGCTTGCCCTGTTTCACACTTTCTGAGCATTTATATTCCAGCAGGGAACAAATGCAGCTCAGTTACAGGTTGCTTTCAGTAGCCCAGTGCAAGTTTTTTTTCCTTTTATATACACCACAAAAGACAATTACACACATTTTTATAATTATCCTCAATATCCTATATGCTATAGCCTCAGTCTGCTCACAGGATGAATCACAAAATATTTCCCTCCTCTCAATCTGCTTTGCTCTGAAGGTCTGCCTTTGCAGGATCAGTCATCCCATGTTAAAATCACTAGGCTGGGACCTTCGGTTAAAACACAAATCCTGCATAAAGCATCCTGCTGTACTTAAACAGCAGAACGTGTATTGGGGAGCAACATGATTTTGCCCCATTTGCAGCTGTGGATTTCTGAACACCACTACAGGGCTCATATGCTCACTCCATGGTCTCTGTAGGTTGCACAGCTTTAGAGGCAGAAGTCTAAGTCTAAAGGGCAGAAATCAAAGTCTGCAGTGCCAAGACTTGCCAATGCAAGGTGAACTTTTCCTGTAAAACAGTTGATGGCATCTGTCTCTGCTTAAAACTAACTTAACTGTGCATTAAGTCACACTAGGAAGTGAGTTGATGAACTTGCAACAAATGCAGCAATTGTTACAAATACAAAGTTATGAGGATATTTTCAAAAACATAAACTCCTTCCTGCCTAAGTTACTCACACTTTTCCTGCAGCAAACATTTAAAGGTATTTTTTTCATCTCCAGCCTTTAAGATTTTCACAGCAATAAGGGTCTGATCCAAAACTCAGGGATGTCAGCGGAAGAGATAAATGAGACAATAAAAGAGGAAAATACCCTGGTTGCGAAAGGTCTGTTCTGAGCAGTTTAGTGTCTGGCTTTAGCAATCTGTAATGACATGAACAGGAACAGAGAACAAAGACTCCCGAGCTCGAGTCTTGGCAGATCTCATGAGCAAAGATGAGGCTGATTTTAGTGCAGTCATAGTTTGCTGTTACTTTACTGTTACATAGTTACTTAGCATCATCCTCTCTCTTCATGCGCTGTGACCTATTTATGTGCCTGCAACAAAACAGAACCCCAAATTCTTCTTTAAAAACAGATTGTTTGGAAAAAAAAAAGACTGGAAAAAATTACATCACTTCATCCTGTCTTCTCTTACCTTCAACTTTTTGCTAGCCTGCTCTTTCTACTACATGAACGCACACTCCTCACAATCCTGCAGCTGAATGCAGGGTTTGCATGTGCATGCGCAGCTTATGCAGAAGTTCACATATTTGTGAATGTTTCTCTCCCAGAGCTGTGTATACACTTATTTCTGAGCAGAATCCCACCCACTGATGTCCTTATTTTTTGTTTTCTATGCACTTTAAGCCAGAAAATAACCAATGTGGGTTTTCAGAACTTTTCTCAAGAAAAATTGTCATTATCAGGTTACGTTCAAAAAGGAAAGCAGCCAACACATCTAAAGAAAGAAAACATAATATTTTGATAAGCCTTCTCGTTGTTTGTGAAGAGCTCCTGAATAACACACTCTCCAAGACTGCTACCAACTGTTTCCACAATCACTGAAATTAAAAGCAAATCTCAAGGGTAGCAACACTCCCGTCCAACAAATAAATGATCATAATAATTCACTGTCACGCATTGTCTCCTTTTTAGCTTCATTCTCCTTAAGTGATGAAAAGCCCTCATTTCCATTCCTCATGCGTTACAACAATTCTCTGTATTAAGGCTTATACTTGCATTATAGGGTAAAAATCACATGGCAAAATCTACATCCCTTTCCCAAGGCAGAATCACCTTTGATCATGCTGTATTTATGTGTGACTGGCACAGACCTCAGAGCCCTGGGTAAAGCCAAGCTTCCATTACAAACATACCAGCCATATTTAGGACCCCCCCAACTTTCATGTCCTTCATTCTTGGCTGATAACCAGAAATGTCTGGTGCAACAACCTAGGGAACCCTTTGTGGCAAGAGCCCAGTCATGAACCGGAACCAACGGGAAGGCCAAATGCTTGGCCCAGGCTCTGCTTGTCCACAGACACTTGCCCCGGCTGCCACCTCAGAATCACAGAAGGGTTGAGGTTGGAAGAGGCTCTGGAGATGAACTTGTCCAACCCCCCTGCTCAAACAGGGTCACCTAGAGCATGTGGCACAGGACCCTGTCCTTATGACTTCTGGGCACCTCCAAGGAAGGAGGACCCACAACCTCTTGGGGTGACCAAGCCTGAGAATTCGAGTGCAGGTGACGACCTGTACCAAGAAATCAGCAACACTCTGAAGCCTGAACAACTACTGCGATGTCTGTGCATATCCTTTCATTTGGGAAGTTCAAAAACAAGTACAACTCTCACCACTCAACAGACATATATAGCGAGGATGTCACCGTGCTACGAGCCACGTCGCATTTTTCCTCTCATGATGCAAGCTGCCAGAAATAGATGTGGGAAACCAAAAATACCAAATGAGTTTTCTTTACTTAAAAAGGGATGAAAGGAGGAAAAAAAAAATACATAGTGCAATACACTTAATTTAGAACTATCTGGAAAAGAAGAGAAAGTTCGGCACCAACTTACCATCCGAAACAAGGCTAGGATTTTTTTAGTATTCCAAAATCAAATCACCCAAAAATATAGAACAGTGTCAAACCCAGAGCATGACAGAACGTACATTTACTTTCTGCAAACACTGTCACTAGACACAACAGACATGGATACATATTCATCAGACATATCTATTAATTAGACACAGACATTCTCTGTCTTCTTCTATTTAATCCACAGTCAACCAGCAGAAAACAAGGGATCTGAGCAGCCTACAGATGCTGTTGTCCCATGCTTGATCTCTAACAGCTTGCTTTTCATCAAGAAAACATCCCAAACTCATGGACATGTTGCCAAAATGTATTGTTATGTGAACTTAAGAAACACGCTCTTCCTCAAACCTACTGACTCCTTTAAAAGCAGAAACTTTAAATCCAAGCAGAAGACAAGTGCCTCATGTTCTTTAAAGCAAGCTGCTGGTCTGAATTAAGGGAAAAAAAAGTAAAACCACTTTGCTCAGTTGAGCTTGTAAGTTTAAGAAATTTCTGGACAGGAGTTTTGAAAAATGATCTTTTCAATGTTTGTATGAAACCAAGGTGATCTAAACAAAGAGGCCTTCTTCTCTGTGGGTGCCTTTTCTCATTAAAAACAGGCCGTCCAGTTCAAGAGCTGCAAGATGAAGGAAAATATGCTGCTTGTGCTCCAACTTTATACACTATTTGCTTAAGACTTAATTCTTCAGAGCTGTGAAAGCATGAACCTCTCAGCATTTCAGAGCCTCAGCAAAAAAAGAAAAAGAACGAACATTCGCAGATACTTTCGGGCTATCAAGGGGAGAGCTGGCTTGTAACCAAGGTGCCAGGAAAGCCTTCTACAATGGACAATTCCCATACATATGTAGTTCAAAAAATATATATATCTGTATCTCTATCCTTCCAAATGATCATTTTGATTGGGACTCCCCACATGTCCAATACGGGCCCCTTTCATGTCTGGGAAAAGTATCCGCAACCAGCAGAGCTAGAGCAGCCCTGCAGATGACTCAGTGAGCGGGCCTCATGCCACCCTTCGTCAGTCAGGACTAATTAAAGAGCTTTGGCAACACCAAAAACATAACTCAGCGTCTCAGGCGCCGGCTAGAGAGCTGTGAGGACAGCTTTGCATGCGTTCCGGCTGGGGACCATCTGCAACGTTTCACGCTGATGGATCCCAAGGCCTTATCCACAGCCAGCCCTTTCTACTGGGGATGAAAAAGAGGAAGGTTGGATCCAGCAAAGTGTCATTCAGCAAATGGCCTTTTCTAGAAAAAGCCTAAAGCTCCAGCAAACAAATCATAAACTTTGTGCAATGCTACCTCCAGTGCTGCACGCACATTTTATAAGCACCACAATATTTTTATTCTTATATCAAATCAAAACACATTAAAAATACAGATAATCGATTTTGATACATTCCACATCTTAAAAATAAGTATTTAGATGTGTTATCAAACAGTGTTCCCCCTCACCACAGCTTCCCCTTTCATTCCAACTTTCAGTACTCCAACAACAGGGACAAACTTACATTGCACCACACCGTGTTTGCAGCGGACGCAGGCTGTAAAGTTAATTAAGAGTTCCATAATTAAAAGCTGTGGTATCAGCAAAATGAAGGAGCTGACAGCAGCACATTTTGACTCCTCACTTGGGAACTCTATCTTCCTTGCTATCCAAAAGCAAACAGCTCTGATACGTGGACATTCGGTTAAAGTCTCGAAAGTCGAAACAATGACATAAGCAGATTTCAAGATCAGGCAGTCGGGAAAATCCAGCTCTGACAGGTAGGCGGATGCCGCTCCAGGAAGCTCTGCCTTTGTCCAGACAATCCCTATCCTAGTTTCATTAGCAAATGCTCTTCAGAGGGAAGCAAGGCCACTCTTGGCACAAGCCAACATTTCAGTAACGCATCGAATTTCCTACTTCAACATTCAACACACAGCAGCCACAGGAGTCTCATCTTAGAAAATATCCTAACCAAATATCTGCTCCGAAATAAAATCATTTGGATGGAGACAGAAAAAAATGGTATATATTTCAGGGCTTGTGGAAATGGGAAAAATAAAATCCTGATTGCAGGTTACCACTGACAGATTAACTACCAATTCCCTTGGTTTTAATGGCTTGTTGAAGAAATAGTCCCTTAAGCAACCATGGTTTTAAGTCATACTTCTTCTTATCTGGAAATTAATTAAATTTGCATATTTGTCTTTTCCCACAGGGTGGGAAAGCTTCCATTAAGAAAGCTTCTCTCTTAACAATTATCACACTAAAAACAACGCATTCAAGAGAATATTTTAGGACAACTTTGCCAAGGGAAATATTGTTTCTAGATGTATTAAGTGTAAGGTGTATTAATCAATAGTTTCCTTTGACTTAGGTGTCTGCAGAAGTCAGTGGGACAACCTCCTGTTTTGCTTTGGCTGATTCCAAAAGCAAAGCAAATTCCCACCACTTAGCAATTTCACACTGCCTGTGCACAGCACTGATTCACGCCGTGCCTTGAGGGACTCCCTTCCCGCACCAGTGTGCTGTTTTGAGAATATAGTGGGCTGAGGGCTGCTTCTCCTTTCATTTTCATTCTGAGAAACGTCTGTCTCCCAGTTTTAAGACATCTGGATGCTTTTACTTTCTGATTGCTAATTCTGTTAATCCAGAACTAACAAAGTTCCCTCCCAAGTTCACAGTTCCACTTCCTTGTTTTTACTTTCCGTTTTCTCCCATTTTTAATGTCCTGCTCCTCGCAGCTCTGCCCTCATGCTCTTAGCACCGTAATTCTAGAGGATCTTTCATTATCTCCTTCCCACCCACAACATCCTAAAAATAACGATGGATAAATAATTTTGCCCCTGGCTGCTGAGCAATTTAATTTCAGTATCATTTTTTAAGCCTGTTTGTGCAGAATTGATATGTGTGGCTTTCCTTTCCCAATCTAAACTTGTGCTTCAAGAATCTCCTTCTTTTCTGATGTCTCTTTCCACCTGCGCAGCATCTCTGCTTCAAATGGAGCCATGTCTAGACCACTGCTGTTTTCTCTTTTGCCCCCAGGTCTCTGGGCGCTTTTGAGAAGAACCAAAAGCTCTCCCCCCCTTCAGGGCCACTAACCATTTCTCACTCTATAGATTAACGTCTTCATAGGATGCTCCTTCCCCCAGCCAGCTGGCAGACAACAAACACAGAAAAGGACAAAGATTGATTTTTACCACTTCATGTTTCCTCCAGGCCTTAAGTCTCACAGTTTAAGCTAAACCAGCTGCTCCAGAGCTCTAATTCAGCCTCCCTAGCAGGTCCCAGCTGGAAGTCACCAGGGTACACGGTGCTCTGGCCATGCTCCACTCAGGCTGTCCTCGTCGTGGCAGCGAGGAGCACAGAGCTGCCTGCAGCAACAGCCCAGATTCTCATTTTTTATTTTTTACCTGTCACATACATTCCCTGAAACTTTTTCAATTGCTGCATGTAGAAGTCAGGCCTTGCAGCCCCCTGTTTTTGAGACAAAAATCATCTGTGATTTGCCTTAGCCAGGACAGGAGGGTCACGCTTCCTCTCAACGTGCCACTCATGGGGTTCTCCAGGCCAACTCGGAGCCACTTCCCTTCCCCCTTCTAGCACCTTCCTATTTAAAACTCACCCTGGCTGCCCGTCCCAGACACAAGTTTCCAGAGCCAGAGGTAGGAAACGGGAGGAGCAAAGTCCACACGCAGCTAAGTACGTTTGTACACTCGGAGTGAACGCTCCCAGGAGGTCACTGCAGAAGCACCACTGTGTCAGAAAGGAGCCACCTCACTGCACTCTCCCTGCCAGGCACCGCATGAAAAGGGAGATGGGTTTTAGCATTAGCTCCTTCTGGGGCTGTCTATCCTCGCCACACACACCTTGGCAGAGGGGACTGTTTTGTTTCTCGGCTCCTATGCAGTACAGCAGAAACCTCCACCCCAGCAGCAGCTTGTCCCCCAGGACGAGACCACCCTCCCGAAGACCCGAAGGGGCCCCTGCACCCACTGAAAAGCAGCACGATTACCTGCTTTGTCGAGAGCGTGATGACTTCTTTCTCACGGCTCCGTTTACATCCTACCAGCTTATTTTTGGCAGCACGCTCATTTTATCCAGCACATTTTGTAATTGCTCATTTCACATCCAAGCCTGTGGGGTGCTAAAGATCCCCATTCTGACAGCACCTGGACGTGTCTCTCTCTACCGGTAACTGGGCTACTTTCACTATCCAACAGAACCGCAAAATGTTTGCATTTTGTGGAGGCACGCTCACTCAATACATTAATTGCATATTCAGTCTGAAATGCTCTCCAAGTTCAATCCAGCACCAGCATCCACAACTCTCGCTGCAGACTCATTCACTACCGGAGCTTTTGCGTGTGCCTCTTCCTGACCGTATTTCGCAGCACTGTCTTTTTATAGAGCACATAAACAGGACACATCCTTCTGGTCATACCACACCGCTTGCTCCCGGCCTGTGTTTCCTCTTGGGAACACAGAGTTGTAACCTACCGGTGATATATTAAGCGCAGGACATGTTGGACACCGTGACGCAGACGTCACCGTCAAAGCTGGAAAGCTTCGTGACAACCTGGTGCAGGGTTAGCACCGCTTCCCCCGCAGCCACCCGCATGAGCAAAGCGGCAAACGAGTCTCCTCCGGGAAGCCTGTGCCTGCAGTAGCCACTTGTAACGCAAGCAGAAACACAGTCCCTGCTCATACCTCTTGGAAAGCGCTGATTTTATTAAAACAGAGAGGGCTATATTGGGTCAAACTAACGAGTTTGGGTATGTGGCAAAGGGGCGCATTTCCATCATCCTTATTGAAAGGGGGGCAGTAGGAAAGTCTTTATGTGTTTGCACTGGAAGTGGTTCCCCACCACACAAAATTTACCTTGCTTTCCTCTGGGCAGGTCACTTACATACCAGCACTAGGCTAGCACTGTGTTAAAAATCATTTCTATCCCATTACATTACATACTGTTTTTCTCAAAGCACATGTCCCAAAATTTTTCATGCCAAGCATTTGCCTCGGGCTGATTAAAAAAATCATTAATTTCAGCTAAAACTGTTCAGCTACTGCCAAGAAAAAAACGCTAAGGGAAAAATATGCTTTGCATGAATCAAAAAAAAAAAAAAAACTGTCAATCCTTCCTTTGTATCTTAAACCTTGAAAAGTCAGAGTCAACACAGATTCAGTGAAGATTTGCTAACAACTAAAATCTCCAAAGACACCATGCAATTGCTTTGGGCACTCCTGCTTTCCAGAGCCCACCAAGCTGCGCACGTGCCGGGCAGGGCCAGCGACCCCTCATTTCCAAGGCTGGCCCACGGAAGGAAGAGCAAGACTCCGAGCTCGAAAGCAAGGAGAAAGGAGCCTGAGAAGCAGGGGAAGGAGCGACAGATTAGAAGAGCGATTGTGGCAAAGCTGGACTCAAAACGCAAAGGCAGCCGAAGGCCATGACCGAGGTCTGGGGCCAGAAATAAGGGCAGGAATTATTTATGTGGGGGAAGTTGCGCAATAAGGAACTGGGGGACAGACCGGCCCTTTGCGAGTCACAGAATCACAGAAGGGTTGAGGCTTGAAGGGACCTCTAGAGATCATCTAGTCCAGCCCCCCTGCTCCAGCAGGGACACCCAGAGCATGAGGCACAGGGTGGCATCCAGGCGGGTTTTGCCCATAAGGAGTTATCTCATGTGACACTAACTCCTGGCTTCCAGCAGCAACACTGACTCCTAAAGATTGCTATGCAAACATGGCTTTTCTATTGATATGACTGTTGATTATATTAGCTGCTGCAATATCTGCCCATATGATATTGGACAACTGCACATAAAGTTACTCACACAAACTGAAAGGCATAAAATATCCGTGGTGTAATTGTCTCGTGCAGGTGACAGCCACACAAAGTACCTGACTGATGCTCTAGAGACCTCTGCACTTGCACAGAAAGACTCATCCCAGATTTTATATTTTATACATTATGTTTTCCACAGGAATATACAGAAGCCTTTTTTTTTTTAAAAAAAAAGAAAAAAAGGTGTAGTGTTAAATAAATCTTGATATTCTGAGAACTGCTAGCAGAACTAACTGCACTAATACTTGCCACTCAGTGATAAAAATAAAACAGAAAAACTGCACATAGAGCTTGGCAAGCAGCTCTGGTGATTTAACATATTACCAGCCTGTTGCAAAAGTTTACTGTCTCCCAAGCAAAGTCAATGGGCCAGATCGTGTGAACACTCTTCAGAAATGTCAAACCTCCAGTTTAAATTAAAAGTGAAGCTGCTGGAGTGCAGGGACATGTTTCATTCCACCCGCTCTGCTGTGGGAGGCAGCAGTTTCCAGCATAGTGAGTACAGGAAGGAGCTACGAGATCAAAAGACCTGTCAAGGACTTGTCAAGACAAGATGCATGGGCAGCAAGATGCACAGAGAAATTCGGAAAGTAAAGGAACAAAAAGTAGATCTTCAGAGAATCCTGTCATTAACTATTTTGAGCATCACTGGAAAAAAAAATCACTTTTTTTTTTTTTTTTTTAAGTACTATGGAAAGAAATTGGAGATTTAGCAAACTAGGCTTATTCCTTTTACACAGTTATTACTGAGAAAACGTAGAGAAAGAGCCAGAAAAAAAGATCAGAGGAGGCTCAAAGGCAGGCAAGTATTTCTGAGACACCTAATACTTACCGTACTCCTAACACAGAGCTGATTTTTGATGCTGGAGTCTTGTTAAAGCCCTCACCGAAGGCTGGACAGTTCTCAAGGAAACTCTTCTAAAGCCTGAACCCAAACTTGAGACTGCCAAGGGCTAACGTGCAAGATAAGCACAAACCCGAGTCGCAGGCTGCCCTCACACCCAGCCCCAGCAGGGAGCGGGCACCGCACTTTTCTCATCGCAACAGACTTAGCGAGAAAGAAAGACGAAGACCAAAACCTCAGCGAACGTGGTGAGATCCCCGCTGGGAAGCAGCCGCTGCCGCCATCCTCGCGGCTCCGTGCAGACCCGGCTCTGCTCGCGGGCCCTTGGCGCTCGCTGCGGCTGCCGCGTCCTCGCAGCGAGTGTACGATGAAGGGAAGCACGTGGGAAGCATAGGAGAGCGAGCAGCAGGGGACGGCTGTGAAGCAAAAAAAGACCAAGAAGAAAAAAATCCAATGGAAAATTTTGCCTTGTATCTGAAGGCCAAAAGGAATCTAATGCAAAGAGCAGTCCACAGTAAAGAACTAATCAGAGTAGGTAAAACAGCAACGTGTCTGATTTAAACACATTGCAGGCCAGGCCTGTTCGCTTGACTGACAGGGACAAGACAGATAGGCTCCAAATCTTTCTTCTTCCAAGGACAAAAAAATTTTCTAAAAACATTTGTGCAAAGAATATTTGTTCAGGAGTTAAGTTGATGGTCCACAAAAGGAAGAGGAAGGAAAGCGAGAGGCAGAAGAGCGCACAAGGCTGAACGGAGCCTGCTACAGCATGGGCACCGCTGCGCTCTCTTCAGGGACTGCAGGCAGAAGCACCATCCGGGCAGGAGACGAGGAAGCCTTTCCACGAAGGAATCCAGGGAGCTCCGAAAAGTATCCTTAAATCTGCATAGTGCATCCTGGGCTATTAGATCTATTTAGATCACTTAAATTTGCTGTACCAAAGCACTTCGCTAGAAGCCTGAATTCAACCTAATGAAGAAACAAACTGAAAGGGAACCCTTGACCTTTAAGGTATTGCAGATAACTTAAGTCACAGGCAGAGCTCTAACGCGTTGAGAAAAATACGTACAGCCTAGATATGGATGCTTGAAAGTAAACACTGGATATAATTGTAACACTTGGTACTGTCAACATGGAGTGCTAAATCAAAGAGTTCACGTCCATCTCAAAGCTTAGAAAACACCAGACACTTAAATATAAGAATACCAGATTTCAAATTCTTGCAAAATATTTATTATGTTTCTCCCCCACTATCTGCTCCCTCCTAACATCAGATGGACTCCAGAAAGAGCCAGCAAGATCCAGCACCTCCTCTGAGGACCCTCCGAGATCCAAGAAACGAGGAAGACCACTGAATTAAAACCCCACAAGCACGGAAAACCTTCATAATTGAGTTTTTTAAAACAAGAGCTTCTGAAACAAGCATGAGCACATAGTGGTTTCTCAAGGGGAAACAGATAATCTGGTTTCCAGGACAACAGGGTTTTGCAAGCTCATCTCACTTGCATTAGAGTTTGAGGGCAAGCAAACACGTAAGAGCCTCTCTGGTGCTGTCACTTAAACAAAACAGTTAAATTGTCCTGGCTACTTCTACGGCTCAGAGAGAGGGGTTCAATGCTGCAGACTCCTGCAGAGAGAATTATATTGGCCCACAGAGATGGAGAGCTACAGTCAACACTCAAGTACTTGACCACACAGAGAAAAGCCCCTCTATCGCACATGCAATTACGCTGCATATGCGGTTTAGGCTGCACTTTGACTCGCATAAATGGATTTTGCTCACTCTGTGCACGAAAAACGTGTACCACGGGGACAGAGCCACAACTTGGTTCCTGCACTGTTCCTGTGTCTAAGTCACGCGAAGGGTGTGAGGGCGCATCAGTCCTGCATAGGCAGTAAAATGGTCCCATGATATTCCAGAACCATATTCTAACATAGCAAATGGGCAAAAATCTAAAATATGCGCCAAACTAAACAGAGAATCTTCTTCCTTTTAAGGCTTCTTGACAAGGGAGAAGAACCATAAAAGCTGCCTGGCATAAATCAACAGAGGTTACACGCCCTTAATCACCTTTCCAGCGTCCACGCAAACACTGCACGCTAAGTTTTGCTCTCCAATTCCTGCTCCCTGAGCAATAGCAATGCTGCAAGACAAAAAAAGAAAAAAAAACAACAAGACCCGCAGAACACCTTGAGGGCACCACGTACAGTCAGCCAGGCAACACCTAGGAGCCCAGACTGTGATCCTGGCTTTTCCCAACCCCTCCCGGCCGTGCCAGGCAGTGCTCCCGCATCCGGCGCTCGCAGGTGCAGAGGCCGCGGCGCTGCCATCCTGGGCGGCCGCGGCAAGGAGCTGCCGGGGCCTGCGCGGGCTCTGCTCTTCTGCAGACCCACAGCATTGAGCACAGCAGCGAGCGCAGGTGCCCAGGCCAGCGCCAAACAGCACCGGGCTGGCAACACTGACACCTGGAAACGGGGATGCAGAGAAACATGCGGGCAGCCATTATCCCCTTTTTTTTTTCCCCTTCTCTCACGGCTGCTGTCTCTTTTCCCAACACCGCTGCTGCCACCGCAGCTCACACGGATGCCAGGGATGGATCCCGGCAGAGGCCGGACGCCCCACGCCAGCAGAGGCAGCCGGCGCCGCCACCCCAAAATGGAGGGAACCCCGACATGGGGGAACCCCAAAATGGTGGCCAGGGGCGACGCAGCCGCCCCCG